>CAEGAE010069760.1:0-41458 GCA_903067095.1 Girardinus metallicus | reverse complement strand
TATATATATATATATATACACAGCTCTGGTAAAAACTAAGCCCACTGCACTGGATCCCATTGAAAACCTCCTTGTTTTTCCACCAAATAAATACTTTATTGATCACAAACGGAAATCATATGTTGTTATAACTCATTAATTCAGACCCTTCAGAGTTACTGTAGATGATCATTCCTTCTGTTGGCAGGAATGATCTCCTGTAGCAGTCTGTATTTTAATATTATTAGTTAAAATTAATTACATAATTTTGATTATATATTTAATTAAAATTGACATTTAATTATATGCTCCTCAGTTCCAGGTTTATTGTGTATTTCGTACCTTATCAAACTGCTGTAAGCGTTAAACTGTGACCCATCCTTCGCCTGCTGCAGGTTTTGTGTCCGTGTGTGAAAAGGCGAGAGCGGCGGACTGAGTCGGAGCCGCTGGACGAAACTCTGGACGACTCCGATTCCAACACTTTGGGTCTCTCTGCTCAGGCGCTGAGGGACCCGGCAGCTATCGTAAGAATCCAGAACCCCAATCTCCAGGGCAGGGGTGTCCAACCTGTGGGCTGGGGGCCATTTTGGGGCCCTCTTACTGATTTGTACAGTTCAATAATGATACAAATTTAGGCGGTTCAGTGCAACTAGCTGGTGCAGACGGAGAATTTGTTTTTTATTGTTAGTCTGGGTAAAATTGTCATCAACATAATGGAAAACGACAAAATATTTGTCTCTTCATAACCACGCTTTTTCAATAATTAAACGTCTTTTCAAAGAATTTTACTTAAAGTCGACTTTGCTTTTCGCCCAAATCAGATTTTATTTTATTTGTTAAACTTGGCAAAACCTAGCAAATATTTTTAAAGAAAGTGACTCAAGTCCTGTTTTTATAACTGAGGATTAATTTGTTGAATTGAGTTGAGAACAAAATGTTTTATAAGTTTTAGATCTGCAAAGAATAAGACAACACTTTCCTACTTAATTTATTTGCTTTGTTGTTATTATATTACTGTTATGATGCTGCATGTTTAGTCTATTGTTCTGCAAGCAGAAGCAAAAAAATATGTTAAAAATTATGACTTTTCTGATTTTTTTTTTTGTTTGTTTTTTATAAACACAAAATCCTAAAGTGTTTTGGTCTGATTTCTAGTGTAAATATCTTAATACAGTTGAAACAAGACCAACCTTACTTACACAGCGTATTTTAAGTCAATAAATTCTTAATGTTGATGAAAAAGTTCTAGTTCCACTGCTCCGTTACCTAGCAACCTCAGCCAAGCCCAGCCCGTCACCTAGCAACCCAGTTCTAGTTCCTCTAGCCGATTATTTCATGATTGGGGCACTGCTCCGTTACCTAGCAACCTCAGCCAAGCCCAGCCCGTCACCTAGCAACCCAGTTCTAGTTCCACTGGCCGATTATTTCACTTATAAAAATAAATTTTTCCCGTTATAAGCAACAGTTTTATCAATTTTGTGGAATTTATTGATTTAAAACAAGCTCCTGTATTTTGCTGAAAAGTTACTTGTAAGTTAGTTTTGTTTCATTTAAATTTTACAAAGATATTTGCACTGGATAGTAGACCAAAAAAAAAGTAGGTAAAATTTAGTATTTTTGCATTGCAAGTCCTTTTAACTTGACAGTTTTGTCCCACATGACAAAGTCTTTGGATATCCCTGCTCTAAAGAAAAGAAACGACTCTTTTTCTTTCTCTTTTTTTTTTTTTGTAGATTTGTGTTTTACGCCTCACTGGCTCCAGATATGTTTGTGTGATTGTGTCGGTGTTTCGTTTCCAGGTGTTGGCTTTCAAGGAAGGGGAGCACCAGGAGAAGGAGGCGCTGCTGAGGCTACAGAAACTGAACTTGTGTAAATCTGGACTCGGCTCGGCGAGCTGTAAGGAAAACGGGTGCTGGGACGAGACCATGGACACGGACGCGTCTTGCCGTTCTGAGGACTCTGTGAAGGAGATCAGAAACGGCAGCCGCAGCGCTGCCGCCACCGCTCAGTCGGTGTGCGTGTGCGCCGGGCCGCCGCGGGCGCCTCAGCTCCGCTGCCATCTGTGCAAGGACTGGTTTCACGGCGGCTGCGTTTCGTTCCCCTCCCTCCTGCCGCCCTCCAGCCCACAGAGCAACCGTCTCTGCTGGTGGGACTGGGACACCCGCTTTTTGTGCCCTCAGTGTCAGCGGTCGCGCCGCCCTCGTTTGGCCACCATCTTGGCGTTGCTGGTGGCGCTCCAGCGGTTGCCCGTGCGCCTGCCGGAGGGAGAGGCTCTGCAGTGTCTGACGGAGCGAGCCATCACCTGGCAGGGCCGGGCCAAGGAGGCGCTGGAGATGCCGGAGCTGCAGCGAGCGCTTCAGGAGCTGCAGGAACTCGCAGAGAAAGAGGAGCAGAAGGAGAAGGACGCAGAAGGAAACTCGGTTATCGTCTTATCAGACTCTGAGGGAGGAGAAGGAGAGGACGGCGTCATCGACTTAACAGAAGACAGTTCACCCATAAAGAAGACGAAGGAGCTCGATGCTTCACAGGTGAGTTACGTTTTTCAGCTTGTTATTGTTTTCGTCAAATCTTAACGTTGCAACTCCTAATGATTCGAGTAATTCGATTTTTAAAATTCCCAGAGGCTTCACTAAGTTACTTTTACCTTTTAGTACCAGCTGCAGTTTTCTGGCCGATCGCCAATTACAATCTTTAAAAAACCTGACCTGCCAATTGCGATTTTATCTGAAATGTTGATCACAGATCTCCCACAATTAAGAATGTTTGAGCTGGTAAATTGTTGCACCCCTACTTTTTAGTGCACAGTGTTGATTTATAATTTTTTTTTTTACTGTGTACAGCAAGAAGGAGCTGAAGTCGGGTTACCTCGATTTAAAAGCTCTGATCTTGCATTCTAGAGTTAATCACATCATTTAGATAACTTAAATATATAAAAAATAACCCATTGGCTCAACTTATTGTAACCATGTTTGTCTTATAATTAAAGGGATTAAAAATGTCTTAAAAGTCTTTAATTTAAATCACTGCAGAAAAGTAGATTTTATTTTTAGTATTTCGACTTGTCAGAGGTTAACAGTGAGGAAAATAAACCTGATAAAATATTTTAAATTGCTCCTAGTTTGAAATTCTTCCAGACCTCTGATTTTGCTTTCTGCTGGATTATTAGTGTAACTTTCCTGTTTTTAGCTTTTGTTTTTTTATAATCTGGCTCCATTTTCTTGCTTATCAATAAGAGTAATGATGTGGAAGAAAAAAAAGATTTATTTCATGAATTATTAAAATTTGAGACTAGATTAGGTTTTTTTCTGTTTAATTTTTACAAGTTAGCAACATTTCACATCTGCTTTTTTCATTTCTTTTTTCATATTTCTAACTTGAGACTAAAAATAATTCAATTGAATTGTGTTTTAAGGAATAAAATTCCCCGTTAATCGTCCTGCGGTCGTAGCAGGAGGGATAATAAGACTTTTGATAGCAAAGAAGCGAGTGGGGGAGGCGTCCCGTCAGACCGTCAGTTCCCAAAACCACACACACAAAAAAAACTTGTAAAAGCGCACGCAGGGTCAGTTCCAGACTCTCAGACTGTGTCCAGAGTGAAAAGCTCATCATCTTCTAAGATGACAAGAGTGTTAAAAAGAACTGAACTATTTATTTATTGTTTTCTCATGTATTTCTGTTACTTAAGCAGCTACTACAGAACATTTTTTTTTATTCAATTAATCGTCAAAATAAACAGTAGATTACTGAAATAATTGTTTGCAACATCCCTAGTTTCAACAAAACCTGAGCTTTGCCACATCTTCTGTAAACATGTCAAACTTTTAAATATCTGTCCTGTCTCTGTTTGGCAGGCTGAGTGTCAAAATGGCATCAGCAAGAAGTCAAATGTTACAGGTAGGACGCTCTGCTGGTTTCTTCCTACGGACCGCATCCTGCCGAGGGAGCTTTTTTAACGCTGCCCTCTCGTTTTGCTCCCAGGCGTGGAGTCTCTGCTGCCCCTGCTGCCCCTGCTGAAGGGCCGAGTGGTGACGCTGTCCCCGAGCGCCAGGGAGCAGCTGGAGAAGCTGCAGCTGGAAGGAGACCTGCTGGAGGTCACCTTGGACCAGACCTACACCATGCACAGAGTCCTGCAGGCCGCCTCGGACCCCCCCAGAGAAACTCTGCAGACGCTCATTCAGGTCAGGCACAGACATACAGCAAAACGTTCTAATGAAAGCTAAGAAACGTTTCAGTCAAAGCTACGGATGTAAACATAGAGTGTGAACGTACTGATGAAAAGGTGAGACGTATGAAAACCAAAGACACACTTTAGGCTTTCAGCAAAGGTTTGTTTATCTTAAAATCGTATCCTTAACGTTTCAAATTTCAGGAACACATTATTAAAAAGTGAGTAATTAATGAGGATGGCTTAAAAACTGCGATTTTAATGGTTGGCTAGAACCCGAAACCGTACTGTAATAAGGTGCTAAAATCGATTTACCTTAATTTTTAAAAGCACCGAACTTCCATACCAGAGTAAGAAAGCATCAACATAATTTAATAACTTAAATATAGGAACAAAAATACATTTAAATCCAACGGGGACAACTTTTTTATTTTTTTTTTTATTCATGTTTTAAATGTAAAAATTTTTTAAATTACAAAACAGAAACCCTTAAATAAGCATAGATGTTTTTTTGTTTTTTCTTCAGTGTTTTGATTTGCCTGCTACCAATCAGAGGTGATCAGTGAAAATGTAATTCTGCTAACTGAACGGAGGTGAGCCTGAAACGCCTCCGTTCGGCGCACAATTGTCTCGATTTTCTGTTGGTAGTAAAAATGTTGCAGAGGTAGTAAAAAGAAGTAAATTCAACTCTGGGATTCCTGTATAAACCCTGTTCTATTAAGCAAATTTATTTTCAAAATGTCAAATTGTTCAATTATATGGTCAATGGAAACGCAGCTAGTGATGACGCAATATCCCCGGGTTAATTATTTATATCTGATGATCAAAATGAATTAAGCACGAAGCAAAATTAAAGAAAGTAGCTCCAGGTGTTTTTATGAAATGCTCTGGCAACTGAATTAGTAACATTTTTACTCTCTCAAAAGATCGAGCTTGAGGAGCAGAGGGGGGCGAGGACGAGCCGCGGACGACCCAAGGACAAAAGGAAGAGAAAGGGTCGCCGAGGCAGCAGCGCCGACGCAGCAGGGCACCAACCCCAGGACGCCTCCCAGTCGAAGAAAACCTGCCCTCTGAAAAACAGCCCACCTCCTCCTCACTCAAACGTCGAAATCCATCCAGAGGTAACGCTTTGGTTCTCGGAAATGCCTCTAAATGCCCCCTGACTTCATCAAAACGTAATCGTGTTTCTGTTGTCTCAGATTTTGTGATGCAGCCAACGTGGGAGCTGCGTGCAAAAACATCTGTCCAGGAAATTCGAGAAGCAGAACTCTCCGTGCCAGAAACAGTGTCAAGTTATAGAAAGATGCAGGACATCCCCCCGTTCCCCTTTTCACTTCCTCCATTTACCCCGACGCCGCTTCATCCCTCACCCATGTGATCAGACACTAACAGAGAAATGACTCTTCTTCTGCACTCCACCGTCGCATCGATAACTCGGCAGTATCTCGCTCATTTTTATTATTATTATTATTTTGTCACATACTCTTACCTGAACATTTCTGTTCAGACTGTTGGACCGATGCGAGACTTGCCGTTAAAGCAGCTTCTTTGGTTTCAAGTTCTCCGAGGTCAGTCGGTTTTGCTTTGTACTACTCCCCACACTGCTAAACGCTAGTTCAGTCTCAGGACCAACAGCATCACTTTCACTTCCTTTGAGCGCTCATGTTGACCTTGGATAAGCTAATTTAAACTGTTATTTGGGCCTGAATCCTGATGCTGAGTGCAGGATTTAAGACTGCTGACCTGAGACAAACGGCACCATGGTTACACGTTCTTTTTGGGTTTTTTTGTATTTAATCTTGTGTTTGAAGCTGTTCCTAGGAGATGTGCATTTTCAACACCCTGAGTAAATTTTGGGAAGCGTTTTAAAAACAGGCATTAATGTTTTTGGTGCTACTTTTCCAGAATAAATATATATGTACCTCTTGGCTTTATCTTTCCATCCTTACCTTCTGCTCAATGCTTCGTTTTTGTAGATGCCATCCTTTTTGACTCCATGATGTATTCCTCTCAGTCTGATCCACCACCTCATTATTTTCACTTTGCAAAATAAGGTTACTTAAGTGTAACTCACCTGGTCTCAATTTGTTTTGTTTATGAGCTCAAATGACTATATTATTATTGTTGATATTGGAGACACAAAGTTGTCGTGAGTTTGTGTATAAACTTTTCATTTTACTGTTGCCTTTGTTTCTTTTCACTCTTGTTAGGAAAAAATAAAAGTTTAGAATTGTTTAGGACTTCGGGTCTCCTTATTTCTAACGTCAACATGATCTGAGTATGGACGACATGGCTTACAAATAAAATCTGATATTTTTTATACCATTGTGTTAGAGCCACCGTCGATAGGAAAAGTAAATTTTCACCAAAAAAAAAACAGCGTATAAATTCTCTAGAACATTTCTGAGTTTCAAAAGTCAAAAATTACGACTTTTCAAACTTAGAAATTTTCTAGGAATAAAGCAGTTCTCTGAGATTAATTTTGAATTTTTTTTTCTAGCAACTTCTAAACTTTTGAAGATCAAAAATTATCTTGTATTTTCCAGAAAACTTTATTGTTTTTGCTGCAAAATTATTTCTTCTGTCTTCAGTGGTCCTAATATGCTGTTGTAGATTTCCGTTTTTAATCGTTTTTGTTTTCTTGCTTTCTTTTCTAAAAAACAAATGACTGAAAGAAAATATTTTCAAAAGAGGATCTCGTTTCAATCGTCCCCTCTGAATTGTACAAGTATTAGGGCAAGGCTACAAGAATTATTGTTTAATTATGAGAATATGGCTATAATATTAGCAGAATAAAGATAAAACATGACCATCTCAGTTTGTGAAAATCTGTAAAGGTTATACCAAAATATGACTTAAGATGCTCAACATACTTCTTTTAATTTTATTTTTCATCTTGGACTTCTCATAAAATTACTACTTCAGTCTCCTAATATTACGACTGATTTATTGCAACATAACTTTATTCTTGTACTTTAAAAAAAAAAAAAAAAAGGAAAAATCTTAGATTGGCCCTAATATCCCATTGTAGAGTTGACCTGAATTCAAAGTCGATATAAACAGAAGCTGTAAAACAGGCTCGTTAAACAAGATGGCGGCCCTGGGAGCCCTGACATCACTGAACTATGGAAACCCAAGAATCGCATTAGTGAAAAAAAAAATTCCCGGTTTTCCAAAGATTCGATTAATCGATCAAATTGATTCATCACCCAGCCCTACAATCTGCAGGAGAAATTAATGGACATAGTCTTAATGTTCACAGCATTTATTTATAAAAGCTTTCAAACTGCAGACACATCACAACACTTAACAATTACGTGTTTTTCTTTTCTCTATGCTAGGACTTTAGCAAAGTCTTAGAAAAACGTACACAATTAGAGTAAAAGCCTTCAATATTGAAGCGCATGGGTAGGGGAATCCTCTCTGTATCAAACATGCATGAGTTTAATGGAAAGAAGCAGCATAATAGAAGTTACTCCATATAGGAGGAGCAAGTTTCAGAAAACGGCAGGTGCAGCAGCAGATGTCAGGTAAGTTATAGCTTGAGGAATCCATGAATAGCCCTGGTCACAGTCATAAACAATACCCTAACTCTGGTCTGCGGGAGTAGAGAACTGTATACTCTTCAGGGCGGGAACTTGCAGTGCCTTGCAAAAGTATTCATACATTTTACAGCATTTATATCGGTGTGTTTTATGCGGATTCAGACTCAAATTAGTTCACAATTGTAAACAAGAAGGTCTTCTAAGAGCAAATAAAAATATAAAAAAGCGGAGTGTATTTGTGTTAAACTTGTGTAATGCGAAAGTTACATCTCCCTCTGTCATTCCTCTTATGAAAGTGGATTTATCTGGTAGAATTTCAAACGGACCAATCAGCGAACAGAAGAAGAAATCGTAAACGATGACGTAGATTTTTTGTGCTGGTTTTTGAATTCAGCCTGTAGCTTTAGCAACGGTAGCGGAGGAAGTGAACGAAGCCGTTCAGTCCGCGTCGGCCACGTTTTCAAGTATTATTGAATTAAAAGTAACAGCCATCTTGTTCGGACCGGCACTTCTCTCTTTGCAGTGGAGGGTGGTTGTTTACAGCTCAGGCAATTTCCGGTAAGCTTCGGAACGTCGAACGTTACATACGTCACGGGGAAAGTAAACATTAGCAGTTGGGTAAAATTTGAAACTTGAACTACGAAGCACTCGTTTCTCAATAGTCGAGGGTCCAGATTCTGTACGAACTTTGAATCAAATAGTAAAATAATGTAGAGCAATGGACTGTCTTTAATTTTATTTATTTATTTATTTATTTACCAGGCTACCTAATTAGCTAGCGATATATATCTGTAAGTGTAAATGCAGCAGCTCTTTGAAAGTGAACAAACAGCATCATGAAGACCAAGAAATGGAGCAGGCGGGTCAGGGATAAAGTTGCGGAGAAGCTTAAAGCTGGTTTGGATTATGAAAGGGAGTTTCACAAACCTCTATTCATCATTCAGAAATCAAAAGTATATCATAGATGAGACCAATTGATAGCTTGTGGCAAGATCGCAGATGCTAATTTCAGCTGCAGAATTTCTGTTTTTAATTGCGAGAATATGTGGAAAAAATCGGGACTTATGAATACTTGTGCAAAACACTGTACCTTAGCTTATGAATCAGCTGAAATTACAAGAAGAGTTACAACAGAGCAAAAATACCCATTTCTTTGGATTATGTTAATCTAAATTGCCTAATCCATTCTTCAGGTGATGATGTCAACATCTTGTCTGTGCTTATTAAAAGGTCCACAATATTTATGACCTAAATCTTTTTCTTTTCTTTTATTCTTGTGGAGGCATTTTACATTGATTTTAATGAAAAATTGAACTGGTCCAGCCTTTTTTCTTTTGTGCTTTACAGTCAGTTCTGCCTGAAAGAAAGGCACGGCTCAGCTCCTCATGTCCAAGAGATGTCTGTGCTTAGATAACGTGTTAAAAAAACAAAACAAAACAAGAAACTGGTGAAAGTTGTACACGAACAATGCAAAAAATATTACAAAAGATGCAGCCAAGCAGAAAAAGTTGTCTTACTTGCAAAGTCTTACTTGGACACCAGTTGTCCAGTTTTTATGGCACACGAGTGATTTTTCTTCAATGTTTTCTTTCACAGCTCCATTGTTCTTGGCCCCATTTTCCATTAATTACAAAAAGGTTTTCAAGACCTGTAAACATTGCTGTATTTATTGGTGAGCTTCTGAGGAGCAGCTGGTGTGATCTTGGTATATTTTATTGAACACAATCTGTGCTTTTTTCCTTTTGTCTCTAAGACTGGAATTGCTACAGGATGCTTAAAATTGATCTTTATGTTCACAGTGTATATATGTATAATTTCTTGCGCTTTTGGAAGAAGTTTTGTTTTTATTACTTGGGCCTGTTGTGTGCCAAATTATGTTATCTCTCTCTAACACTCTCTTTTCATTGCCCATCTAGTATCAAACCTAGTCCACACGTAGCCGGATGTCTGGGAAACTGAATAGATTTTTATGCGATTTGGCCTTTCATTGCCACTTAAACAATGGTTGATATAATCAAAAACGATTATTAATAAAAAATTCAGAACAAAGTGGAGATTTGAGATTTGGAAACAGGAGATTTAGAGATGCATGCATTGCAATCTGTGACAAATAATGTTGTACTAATGTTACATGTGACCATTGTCTGGCCATCAATGGAGGAGAAATACGACAGAGAATTAGGGCCACACTAATTCTCTGTCGTATTTCAATGGAGGAGAAATACGACAGAGAATTAGGGCCACACTAAGAAAATAATAATGAAAAAAAAAACATTACAACAATAAAATCATAAAATTAGAAGAATAAGTACAAGAATAAAGTCATATTATGAGAACAAAGTCGTAATATTACGACTTTATGATTTGTCTCATAACATTATGACTTTATTCTTATACAAGTTTAATGTCATAAAGTTATGACTTTTTCTCGTAATTTTCTTCTTTTTTTGCTTTTTCTCGGTATGGCTGTAATACTCCGTCGACGAAAAATGACTATCAGAGACCAAAGGTCAGCTGCCTTACAGCAACTATCCAGTCATGCCATTCGTTGCCGTTAGTTGCTTTGATGCGAACCTGAACGACATTGTCTTGTTTTTATAAACTTTATTTTCTAACATCGTATTTAGAAGTAGTTCCACCTCTCTGTCTGTCCACTAAATGAACCTCCTGGCACCATATTTAATTCCTAACAGGAAGTCGTGGTTTTTGAGAAGGATTAGGCTGATATAGGTTTAGCTTTGCAGTACACTGCCCCTATGAGTTTGGGGCAGTGTGTTGTTTACTACAACGCACAGTGGAGTAATTCAGTGAGTTCATGTGGATGAACATTTTTCTTAAACTGATCCTGTGTGTGCGATATTTTTTTAAAATTATGTGGCGGAGATATTTGTTTTTATAAAGACCCGGCTACGTGTGTACAACGGCTCAGACTGTGGTAACAGACAGCAGCGGGTTGTAGACTTTCTTCCCATCTGCAGACCTGCTCCCATGCGCCAGCAGCTCTTGTATAGTGATCCAGTTGTCCAGGATTCTCCGACTGCGCTTCTTCATGCTCCTCCGGTGGCAGAGTTCCAGTATGGATGCTGGTTCCTGCTGCTGTGGCGCCCCCTGTTGACCTGCCATGCTGCCGCCTTGCTCCCTGTCACGCTCCCTGAGGCAGTCGAGACGGCTCTGCATCATAAACTCCCTGCGCCGCCGCTGCTCTCGGGCTTTCAGCAGCTGCTGCTTTCGCTCCTCCTTGCTCCAGTAGCGACCCATCTTCATTTCGCTCACAGCGTCGTCGTCCGTCGTCATTCCGCTGCGCTCCTCTCTGATCTTCATGGCACGCGCCTTCAGGAGGCGATCCCTCACAGGTCGTTTGGCCACATAGCGTGAGCCATCGCTGCGGATCTTCACCTTCCACTCCATTCTGGGGGAAGCGGGTAGCAGAGGAGGGGACAACGCGGAGGGAATACCATCTGGAATCTGGAGAACATCTTTACATGTGCTGCCCAAACTCATTGGACTCGCATCGTCTCCTAACTCTATTGTGCCCTCTTTGGGGGGATTCCTGAGTCCACCCAGGTGCTCGGAGGCCGAGGGTGTCCTCAGCTGCATGCAGCTCAGGTAGCGCTGCGGGGGCTTTACGTCTGTCTGACGGCGGGACAAATAAGGGCTGTTTTCTGCGCTGCGTCCGCCGGCTCTCTCAGTTGTCCCATTGGTTCTAGGGTTGCGTCTCATTCCCCCATCCGAGCCCCTCCTACTTCCTACGTCCCGGGACAATGACCTAACCTTTACCCCGGGGCTGGATGTCTTTGCCTCACTTCCTCTCCGGTGAGTTTGCGGAGAGCATGGTTGGTTTAAGTTTGCTTGGATCCCGTCCCATCTCTCTTTTTGCCTGGTGGATGGTGGAAGAGGAGACTGTCCTCCCTCTAGACTCTGAGTGGACAGAGATGGGTACTGTTCACTGACCAGGGGCGTGCTCCTGCAGCTTTCTCCCCCAGTGTTGTAGGCACTCGTGCTGTCTTTATCAGAGCGCTCTCTCTCAGGAAGCTCGTTGATGTCTGATAGAGCCTGATGACAAGACTCCTCACTCACCAAAGAACCATTTGTCTCCAAGCGCCCAGGTCCTAACCCAGTGCCTGTGCTTGCTCCATTTTTATCTTCATGAGGCCAAACCTTCATGCAACGCTCCCTCAGCTGCTGCATCTTCTGTGCTCTCAAGATATTGCGACACTTAAACTCCAGATGGCGCAGTTCCTCTTCTATGAGGGCCATCTCATGCTGCGTCAAACTCTCATTCCTATTCTCGTCCAGTGGGACATCCCCTTCCTCTTGTTCCACCTCCTGAACATTGCTGTTCTTCTCGTAGAAGCACTTGAACTCCAGCAGCTCTTTGTATCGCTCGCACTCTTCTTCGGTCAGCCCAGGCATCATCATCCTCATTGAATCGCCCATGTAGCTCCTCTCTAAACGTTCCACCAGCTCTAGGCCTCCTCCTCCATTGAAGCAGTCCAGTCCTAGCAGAGAGTCAGTGCTGAACTGGAGGTCTTGGGAGTGCAGTAACGGTGGGGTGTCTCCTCTGCCCGACAAGAACTTTCGCATGCTTCCAGGTGTGTTGGTTGTGTTTGTGTTGGAGGCACTGGTGTGGTCATCCCCTAGTAGGTCATGTTCTGACGACTCCTCATAGCGTGTGCTTTCGTCTGTCCGGCCAACCCCGCTGTCCAACTCCTGGCTGTTACTCAGGACAGTCTGGAGCAAATCAGGAGAATCTCTGCTCAACGTGTGAGCGTGATTATGACTGGAGAGGACACCTCCGATTGCAGCGCTGATTTGTCCTGCACCTTGGACAGAAGGGCTGCTCCTCAATCTGGTACTGCTGCTCAAATGAACATCGTTGTCCAGAGGCTCCAGTTCCAGTTCGTCTGGATCCAGCTGGTTTTCATTCTAGCCAGTTGATGAATTTAAATTTTTGAAGAGGAGAGGTTCAATGTTGTTCAATCACGAGAAAGGAAGACATAGGAGAAATAATAGATTAGTAACGCATCTAGACAATTGAAAATGAAAACATTTTCCTAATACATGCAGTTAAAGGGATACTATTGTCTTACATGTTCTCAAATCAAGTAACTGTTATCTTCAGTTGCTATAAAATGCTGTTTTTATCAAATATAACTTAAAATAGATTTCAACTGGCTACCTAATATAAAATTTGACTCATATCTTACTTGTACTAACATCTAAATACTCTACTGGTGGACCATCAGTGTCATTCAAAACTTCCTGCAACCATTGTTCACGGGATTAACTCTAATGTATAAAGACATAAGGTCTTCTGCTAAAAGTTCTCACTAATCTGAATTCACATACACAAGAACTTCAGTAACATCCCAGTCATTATCCTTAGGGTTCAAAGCAAAGTGCTAAACTTTTGAAGCAGGAGTAGAACAGGGAGAAACATGCTAATGTTAGCTGACTTCAGGTAGACTTGTCTGGTTAGATTTATTTGTGGGAAAAAAAAGTGAAATCTACGCTCGTCGTCAAATCTATTAAACTCCAGATTTGGATTGTGTTGGTTTTATTAAAGTATTGAACTTCCATCGACAAATTCCCATTCTTAAACGACTCGGCCTGTAATCAGGGGACAAAACGCCAGCTGTGATTGTAACTCTTCAATTCAGTCTGCAGTTCTCTTATTGTTTAAATTAGAGTAGTTGTCCTTTCTGACACCAGGTGGCGCCAACGGTCTGAGAAACTTTCACCAGTTCAGTTTCTATTGAATTATTTGAAATCGATTAATTATGGTATGGATTTAAAAAAAAAAAAAAAAAAAGGATTTATTGAAAAGACTTATTATTCAATGTTAGAATGAGACAAAATAATTATTTTACTTTATACAGTTTCTTCGTTTTAAGGTTGCAGTTTAATTCAGAAGCTGATGTAATAAATTGAAAGTACTTAAACACCTTCCTCCCTTCCTCTTCTTCCTCCTCTCTGCAGATTCGGTCTAATTCGTTTGATTTAAATGTGAACTGCATGCAGACTGCCAGACGTGTTGTATTGATCCTCTTCTTTAACAAAGCCCCTCACCACTTCATCTTCCTCACTATCAGATCAAGCTCTAATCTCTTCTTCTGCGTTTCCCTCTGATGATCACTCGTCCTTCCCTCCCGCTCTCCCCGGCTTGAATCCTAATGTGGGACAATGCCCCGCCAATGCAGATCTTATAAGACCTTCGCGGGTGTTTACTCGTCTCCATATATTCAAACTCAAGGAGGTGTTGGAAGAGAGCAGAGTTTATTTGTGCTCTGTGTTTGATCTGCTCCGTTTTTAATGAGTGACTTTTAAATCTGCCTTGCAGCACAAAGAGAATACAAATGTTTCTGTGCTCATGTAAACACTGCATGTCTCTGTAATTATATTCAGCAGAAAAAGCTTGCAGGTACCTTGGCGGAGGCGTTTTGCTTATGTAGGATCTCATATCTGTTAAAAGTGACCTTGTGAGTTCCACTACACTATTTGTCCTTGTTTCTGTATTGATACCATCTTTGTTTTTAACATGTTTGTGTACATATTTGCAAAAGAGACGACTAAAAGACAAAGAATTACGTTTCTTTTTCCTCTTACAATTGGATGTTTTCTTCTAAAATGAAATATCTGGCTTAGGGCTACAATTAACAATTATCTTTGTAATTCATTAATCTCTTGATTGGATTAAAAAATGGCACATACTGATTTTTCATTTACCCACCTAAACTTTTTAAAGCAATATTAGAAATACATTAAAACTTGGAAATAAACAAACATTTCAGTTTCTAATTTAAATAAAATACAATAATGTATTTGCATTTCTTTAGTATCGGCGTCATTATTTGTTGCAAAGCTAAAAAGAAAAAGTACTTCGAACATCAATATGTGAAAATAAATCAATTAAAGGTAGTGCTAATCTGTTGACTATTTTTGGATAAACTGAATTAGATCGTAAAAGGTGTTTAATAAGAGAATTTTTTTACAGAATTTAAACCAGTTGAAGCTAAAACTATTACAATCGATAAGTTTTTAAAAAATTTTAAATGCAAAATGTGCATATTTTTTTGTAAAATTTTGACTTAATTATGAAAAATGTCCACTTTTACGGTTGTATACTCCATTAACGATTAATCTACTATTAAATTAATTTATGATTATTTCAATAATTGGTTCGTCGCGGTTATTAATCAGATTAACTGTTTAAGCCCTAATCTTGTTACATGAACTGTAAGAGGAACTGAGAAAAACGTCTTTCCAGTTCAGCATTCAGAATCGAGTCTCGCAGCTCTCTTCCCCAAAGACTGCATATTCGATTTCCTCACCTCTATCTCAGGCCTTGCAAGGAGCAGAGAGACATTAGTGCTGTCCTCTCTGGTGAGAAGAGCTACCGCCTCCTCTCTGTTCTGGATGTCCACTCCGTTTATCTGAGAGCAAAAGAGGAGGATGACTTTCTGAGCTTATTCCAGATAATGTAAGGCAGCTGAAGCCAAAGACAGATTCAGTTAAACTGGACATGGATAAATATTCAGGAGGAATTCATAGAAGATACAGAGCCTAACAAGCTATCATATGTTTAACCTATGGCTGGACAACATATAAGTGTTTCATATAGATAATTATTGATTTTTGATTGTTTGTTTTAAATATATGAAATGGTGACATGACCTTTCCTGTTTTATCCACAGTTTTCACTCCACATTATTGGTTTTTAAGCAAAATGGCGGAACTGAAACTGCTGCTGCACCTGTTACTGGACAGGTTGTTGCTAGGTAACCAAAGAATGAGTTGCTAGGTAACCAAAGAGTGAGTGAGGTTAGTTGATTCCACCAACCTTTTTTAGCTGGCCATGAGAGGTTGAGAAGCTGAAATATTTCCTCTGCCTACATCTCCCAGAATGCTGTGCGGTTATAGATCGGAGTTCAGTGAATATTCTATCAGATGTATTATCTATTGACATTGATATATTATTATTGATTTATTGTCCAGCCCTAACTTAGCCGCTTTAAAGATTCTCACATTGTAATAACTTGCAATTTATTTTACTAAGAGTTTAATAGCCCAGCAAAACGTAGTGAAAAATTGTGAGGTTAAAGAAAATAATGCATTACTTTGTATTTAAAATGGAGTCCGCCTATGTGTAATTTAATCATATGGTATGAATACCAAACATCTCCCTGAGCCAAATTTGAAACCTTTATCTAAAGATGCAAAATATGGCACAACTGCAGCCTTACAAAGAATACATAACACACTGCAAAAGCACAAACGTTTTTGTCTAGTTTATCTTGCAAATATTTTATAACACTTGAAATAAGACATCATTAACAAGTAACATTTCAGCAAGTCAGTAATTCTTTAATATTGACTAAGAAGTAGAAAATTATTTCACTTTTAACAAAACATTTTTCTGATGCTATAAATGAACCAATCTGCCATTTGAATTAGTACTTTTTATTAATATTCAACAATTACTGACATAAGACAAGCTCTAATATATTTCTGAAAAGTTACTTGGAAGTTAGTTTTGCCTTATTTCAAAGACTAATATAGAAATTAGACTAAAATAATACTTGGTAAGTTTTTCTATTTTCAGTTCACTTTTTCTTCCCTGTAAAGATACTCAGTCACTTCACAGAGAAAACACGATCAAAACAGTAAAATTAAAAATAATTAAGCTAAAAAAATAAGCTAAGTCTGAAAGTGCAGACCAGAGATTTTATATTTTTTATTTGTTAAAAAAACAATTTGAGATGGCCTGCCATATAAAACCCCAATAAAACACATTGGAGTTGGTAGATCTAACATGAAAAAAAGTCAAAGGTTTATACCTGTAGTATTCTGTCTCCTTTACGGATCCGTCCGTCCATCGCAGCGATGCTGTTTGGGTTCACCTTTTAAAATAACAAGGTGTTAAAAACCATAAAATCATTAAAAAATATTTATCTAAAAACTAATATGACTTTTCTTGACTTCACCTCTCCCACGTAGATCCCAAGGTCCTCCTCATCATCGGTTCTGTAGCACACCGTCAGACCCAGTTTATCCTGCTGACGGGATTTGTACAGCTCCACCTCCTAGAGCAGGTAAAGGGGAGGTCAGAGGTCACGGTTAATATATACTCAAGGAAGAACAGCACTCCTTAAACATATTTCTACTTAGGACTCGACAACATGGATGAAAAACTTATTAACTTTTCATCCTTATTTCAAACTTATTAATTAATGATACACATTAGTTTTTTATGAAGCTATAAGCCTTTCATATCAGTTGAATAATCATTGATTATTTTTTTCTGTTTTTAAATATCAGAAATACTGTTATTTCGTAATTTTTAAGTATTTATGAGGAACTGTGGTGAAATCTTAAACTGCCATCTGCCTGAGTTACTTGTTGCTAGGTTACCACAGAGTGAGTTGCTAGGTAACCAAAGAGTGACTGAGTCAGTTGATTCTGTTGAATTTTTTGCTTCATTCATTGAAGTTACTCACAGGAATTTTACTTTATAATTCATAATACTTTATACTTCATAATAAAATTACTCAAGTAAAAGTTAAAAAATACAACACAATAAAAATACTCCTAAAGGGAATTTTTTCCAAATGGTCATCAAAGTAAATGTAGCCAGTTACAAGCTAACTTTGGATTTAAAAATCCCTGACCTCGTATTCCAGCTCGTCGTTTCTGTCCACTTCGTGCTGACTGATGTCGAAGTAGTCGGTGGGGTCGTAGTACACAGGCTCCGAGAAGCTGAGGACGGAAACATTCAGGAAAATGAGTTTCAGTTGGAGCAGCTTCTGGCCTCAAATGTGAATTAAAATGGACCAACGCAACAGATCACCTCCAGCTGGACGTTTTTCAAATTCAAAACTCCTTTATTGATCCCAGAGGTAAATTAAATGTTGTAGCCTTTATATTAATTCATAATTTGTAAAAGAGTTTTTGTAGATAATACAATTAAAGACCTAGTAAACAGGAGTGTCCAAAAGTGTGGCCCAGGGGCCATTTGTGGCCCTTAGATTTTTATTGTGGCTCTAGCTGCAGCTCAGCAATGATACAAATTTGTTTTTTTAAACTCTTTTTTTCAAATAAGGGTAAAATTATTACCAATATCATTTCTTACAATGAAAAAAAATTAAGTACAACACATGTTCACAAACAAATTAGATTCGTGTTTATCTATTGTTTTATTGAAAAGACAACTTTTCTGCACCCAAATCATGACTTATTCAATTTATTAAACTTAGCTAAATATAGCAAGTGTTTTGAAAGAAAATGACCCAAATTCTGTTCTTATAGCTGAGAATAAATTTCTTTGACGGAAAGTAAGTGCATTTCATTGTTACAGCAAATGTGTAAAATCCTTCCTAGATAAAAAAATAAAATATATATTTTTTCAGCACATTTGTATGATGAGATACTAGGTTGTTAAAAAAAGAAGCTAATTTTTGACAAAAAATTCTAGAAAAACAGGAAAATTTCTAAGTTTGAAAAGCTGAAAATGTGCATGGAAAAAATACTCAGAAATTTTTAGATTAAACTTTTATATTTTCTAGGAAAAACAAGAACATTTCTGAGCTTAAAGTAAAAAATGTGCTAGATAAACCTAATCTCAGAAATTTTCTAGTAAAACCTTAAGAATTTCTGAGTTTCAAAAGTCAAACTTTCTCTTACATTTATTTTTTTAGAAAATTTCTGAAATTAATCTTTTTTCTTGCTAATTTTCAACTTTTGGAGCTCAGAAATTTCCTTGTTTTTTTTCTAGAAATTTTATGAGATTAATCTAAAAATTTCTAAAATGGTTCTACTACGCCGTCATACTTTTGACTCCACAGTTTTGGTCCATGTGACCAAACGTTTGGACATCCTGTGTCGAGCGACTCCCACTCACAGTTCGTTGAACAGATATGGCTCCGGCAGCGGGGGCAGCGGCGGGGAGGGCGGCGGGGAGGGCGGGGGCGGCGCGCCGCAGGGATGCTCTCTGCTCCGGCCCAGAGTCAACATATGCTGGAAGCTGATGTCCGTCTGGGTGCAGCTGTCCACGCAGTCGGCCATGCCCATGGTCACCGCCACGGGGCCCCCTGCGGCCGCAGCCGGGGCCGCGCGTCTCCGAGCGCCCCGCTTCAGGATGCTGGACAGCCGGGGGTCTCGTATGTCCAGGGTGGGATCTCCAGACAGGCGAGAAAGCTCCTTCGCATTCACCTGCAGCAGAAAATTAGCATAAATACAGGTCTGTTTGAAAAACGCCCACCATTTCATATGCTCCTATTTTACATTTCATTCACTCAAGAAATATGAATAGTTTGAAGTATTAGATACAACGGCGTATCAGGGCCAGTAAAGAAATAAAAAAGAAGAGTAGATTTCTGCCAAAAAGTCTCAGAAAATTTGTAGAGAAAACAAGAAAATTTCAAAAGTTGAACATTTTGAAATTCATCTGAGAAATTCTCATTTCCTAGTTTTTCTATAAAATTTCTGAGATTAATCATTTTTTCATGCAAATTTTCTCAGAAATTTCCAAGTTATTTTCTGGAGTTGTTTTTTTTTTCCTTGCAAATGTTCAACTTTTCAAACTCAGAAATTTCCCAGTTGTTTTTTTTTCTAGCATATCTTTGACTTTTTAAGCTAGAAATTCCTTGTATTTAGCAAGAAAATGTCTGAGATTAATCTAAAATTTTCTGAGTTTTTTTGGTGGAAATTTACTCCTCTTTTTTTCCTTTCACATGGCTCACAGGAAAACCTGCCACCGTAGGCTACAATAAAACAAACTGTAACCTTGTTAGTACACAAGCGGAGATGAATATCCTTTAGCCAAGTGTCAGTTTTCTGAAAGCAACCGCAAGCAGAAAACATCAAGCAGAAGATCAGAAAGTAAATGAAAGAGACCTTGAATCGACCATCAGCGTCAAAAGAGCACAGCATGTTGCCTACATGACCCCTCTGCAAAGAGAAACAGAAAAAAGCAATAAAAATGTAGCGCTAGTGAATAATTAGATTTCTATGACGGGTAGTAAAGGAGATAACCAAGGTTAAGAAGACACAACATTTCTACAACAAAGGAAGCATGTGAATACGACATATTAGGACAATTGCAGACAGAAAATAAACTTCTTCCAAAAAACTCTGAATTTTTTTAGATTAATTTCTGACATTTTCTAGAAAAAACAAAAATGTTTCAGTCAGAAATTTGTGGGAAAAACCTCAGAAATCTTGAGTTTAATCTCAACATTTTCTTGAATAAAACATACATTTTTGAGCTCGAAAAGTCAAAAAAATTGAAAGAAAAAAACTGAAATTTTTAATTTTCAGAAAGTTTCTAGAAAAAAAAAAACAAGGATGTTTTATACCTCCAAAAGTCAGAAATTTGTGACAAAAAGAAAACCTCCAAACTAAATATTTAGCATGTTTGATAAATATTTGAGACTGAGCTCCATATTTAGTTTTGAAAATAAATATCTAGTTTGGAAATAAATTTTTAGTTTGGGAAATAAATGTTTAGTTTGGATCTAAATATTTAGTCAGCAACATAAATATTTAATTTGAAAACTAAATCATTTCTAAAATAATTATTTAGCTTGTTAATTCAATATTTAGTTTGAAACTTTGACATTTCTAAGTGCATGATTAACAGTGGGAATATGACTGCAGAAAGACGATCACCTACATTTTTTCTATAAAACAGGCCCAATAAACCTGTTGTTAATTTTTTACAGTGTAACTTTACAGACATCACCGCGTAAGAAAATGCAGTTTGACAATCCGTGCTTTTGATTTGTTTCTGCTGGTTTATGGTTATGACCCGTCGTATTCCTGTCACTGCCAGCTACGCTTTGGGATTTAACGCAGCGCCATAAAATAATACAACAGGTCCCATTTTAAAGTGTTTTCATCGTTGGCTCAGATCAGCCCGAAGCAGCCGGTGAAACGGACAGAACTGACGAGTTAAACTGACATGTGGAGCCACATTTGTGACCGAAAATGAGTCTGGACTCAGCCCGTCTTTGAGCATTCAGCTGCTGACCTCGGACGTCACCGACTCCACGTCTCTCGTTCGTCCTCGTCCTCTCCTCTCCCTCTCTCTCATCTCATGTCCCCTTTCCAGTAATTGCATGTCAAATCAATGTTCCCCTGTGCAGCCAAGCGCAAAAACTTCCCTGCCACATTCGGCTCCTGCTCCCTTGATATTTTCCACTCCTTTTTTATGTGTCTCTATATTTCTCCCCTTTCGTCTCTTGTTTTTTGTCCCCACACGTCTCTCTCTCTCTCTCTCTCTCTCTCTCTCGCCTTTCTGGACTCTGGGTTTCTTTCGCCGTGCTGCCTCAGCAGTTCTGTCGGCTCCGTCCCCTCCCGGAGGAACCGCCGCCTCACCCTCCTCCACCTCCATCTATTTCAGCCGCTCCGTCTCCTTGCGTTTCGTTTGTCCTTCCCTGCGCTAATGTTGCCCCATAAATCTTACTGTCTGTCTTAATGAGCTTCTTCACAGCAAACGGGATGCTTTGCAGCCAACATGGCAGTTGGGTGAGGAAATGAATTAGCGCTCTGTTATCTGTATATTCTACATTGTGCAAATATTTCTGCCTTTTTTTTTTTTTTTACAGAAAGTATCCGCATCACCTCACATTTTCCACAATACAAACCTATTTTAATGCACCAAACAATCAGTAACATGTTTTCAGACGTTTGTGTGAATTTATTAGATAAAATAGTGCATGGACATACAAACATATGAAGTATTAACTGCTTCTTATTTGTAAATTGAAGTTTAATGTATTTAAATGCATGATTATTGTCAATTTCTTTTTAAACAAGTGCACTTTTACGAATACTTTTACTACCCTTTACTTTTTTACTTTTGCTTTAGTAATTTTAAGTATTGCTAGTGTTAATTCAATTCAATTAAAAACTATTTCATTAATCAAATTAATTTACTTGATTTAAAATTTCTACATACTCCATTCACTGTAATCTCACAATCTTTTTTATTTATTTACTTTTTTTTTTTTTACCAAAAATTCACCTCAGACACACACTTGCAGTTTTTACTAAAGTTTAAGTTTTTACACGACAAAATAAATTTGTTTTGAAAAATGTTTATTATTTTGTAACTTTTAAAAATAAATTATTTTAAGTTTATTCTAGAAAATACCAACATGTCCATATATTTTGTTCCGTCTGATGATGTAATTTTTAAATATTAAATGATTGATGTTTTGATCTTAGCGCTTGAGCAGACTTTTTATCTTTGTCTTTTTTACTCGAGTAATTTCTTTTACTTTTAATTAGGTAAAAATATGTTGAAGCAGTGCTACTGTTATTTGAGCATAATAAAGGTTTAAAAATGACTACTACTTACTTATTATACCAAAACAACATGAGCTTCAGAGAAAGACGAAAAGATTAACCCTAAAACCTCGTGTGACCCACCCAACCAGGGCCGGTCAGAGCCTTTTTGGGGCCCTGCACAGCTTTTTTTGGGGTGGCCTCATACCAACATGTCAACACCAGATGATTTATAATTCCTAAGCTATTCTATGTCTGTAACACACGTAGCATCATTTGTATAGCGTACATTATAGCAGTGCTATTACGACTACTAATGTTAACATTAGAGGAGTAACGAAGTAAAAAAAATAATTTGGACTTTGAAATTCAGAGTGGTATTTAAGTGTGTCATTTTATTTTAACTATTTGAAACATTAAATTTAATTTATTTCCCCAACAGTGGCAGCAGCCATCAACAGGAAGAGATTAATCATTATTATCTACAAAACCAGAAAAATAAATAAGACCACTGCCAAATGATCAGTTCTCTGATTTTACTCTTTATAGATTTATGTTTGAGTAAAATGAACTACTACTGACTTTTATTCTATGAACTACTGACATGTCAAAAATTTTGTTTTTATTTGCAGAAAATGAGAAATGGTCAAAATAACTATAAAGATGCAGACCTCAAATAATGCAAATATAACAAGTTCATATTAATTTAGAAACAACAATACCAATGTTTTAATTCAGGAAGAGCTCAGAAATCAATACTTGGTGGAATAACCAGGAGGTTTCAATGCGGTTCAGTGCAGTGGGCTCTTCATTTTTACCAGAGCTGTATTGTTTATCCTATCGTGGTAGTCTGGTGCTCTTGGGGGCCCCCTGGTGACGTGGGGGACCCTAAACAGCTGCTTAGCTCGCATTGCTTTGGGCCGGCCCTGCATCCAACGGTAGAAAATTGGACGCCTTGTATTTAAAATGTATAAAACTGATTTTCCAGGCTTTTGTGAATAAAACAAATGCACAAAATGTCTTTGAATAAACCTATAACAGAAGAAAATGTGGGAAAAAGCGTTGTGGTCGTATGCTTAGCTTCAGCGCTGTTTGCTCTCAAAGCCATTAGTAGACAGGTCTGCGGTCATGAGTGGCAGGTATGAATACTGATGGAAGAGGGATCTCATTTATTATCAATGAGAGGTGCTGAGATTGCTTTGAAGATGACTTCATGGAGCGTAATGGTGGCTCTGCATTACAAGCTCGACCGCTTCCACGTGTTGTTCTCTATTATCTGAGTTAGTAGGTCATCACATCTATCTTCTACTTATAAGCAACACGTTTTTTTTCCCCTTCCAGATAATGAGCACCTGGGTCTCCACACCCAGCGCTGGAGTGTGTTAAAAACACTGGAATTAAAATTCATAAAAAGTACTTGAGGATTCGCCGTGTTGGGGGGTGGGAGGCATGTGGTGTCGGCAGCTGCGGCGGAGCTCTGGGTGGGGTTGATGTGGAGAGATGAAAGAAACGCAAAGAGTTCAAAGTGTGAAAAAAGCAAAGCATGAAATGTTTAGCAGGAAGCGGAGAAGAAAAGGGGGAGAAACAAAGAAAACAAGGAGGTGAAGAGCACTCCCAACAGGAGCTCCTGGGAAATTATTAAGCGGCTGCTGCATAATTATCGTTATCTAATTGTCCTTTAAAGAGCAAACCGATCACAGAAGCTGAGATGAAAACAGGCAACGCCACATTAGGATAAAAACGCACACCAAAAGTCACATGCTAACGTTTCTTCTCCAGAGTTTTGCTTCATGTTCATTTCAAACAGCTTTCCTACAAGCGCAGAAATCCTCACCAGGAACGCATTGGATTCCACTTGTTCAGTAATTGATTTTTCTCATCTCCTCCGCTTTGAAGACTGCGGCAGTCACCTCCTCAGAAAATCAATTAATCTGTGGACGGGGCTGACCATCTGCAGCTCCAGCTGTTTGACTTCAAGGACCGTCAAAAGCAGAGAGCAGGCGCCGCGTTTCCGTTACAAATGTTCGTCGATGGCGAATGTTGTGTTTCCATTAAATAAGAAAATAATTAAAATCATATGTGAATGACTCATAAAACATCAAGGAAGTAACGAATGTAAACAGTTACAGGAGATGTACTCATATTTCAGGATCAAAGAGGAGCAATAAATCAATTAATCGCATGATAAATTAAAACGAGCTCAATATTTTCCATTTACACGATTTTTTAAGTGACAATTTTGTGTACAGAGACTTTATAATTCATTTTATTTGTCGTTTCTGTTGTTTTTGTTTCATTTTCTTTTGTTAAAATGTAAATTTTACTCATATTTGAGGATGTGTTTTTGCATTATTATGCCATTAGCATTGCTTGAAAATGGTCTCATAACAGTATTATTGTTTATCGCAATACATTCTCCTGCAAAGAGCAGAGAGAGAGAGAGAAATGATCGATCTCATCCATTGATCGTAACAGATGAGGATCAGTTATGACGCCAGTGCTGCAGCTTTTTGACCAAACAGCCGACATAAATTTAAAGAGAAAGCAAATGAGGTGGATTAGCAGTGCTTGATGGTGTCAGCCATGACATGTTGCTGCTGCCAGGGAGTTGAGCTGTTGTCATGACAACCACTGGACTGTCATAAAACCACAGTTTTCAGTCAGAGGCTTAATCAGATTTGCTGTAAGTCTGACAGCTACTGGAGCTCTTTCCTGTCCTTCATCCACTTAGACAATATGAGTTATGATGTTTAATTTCCCTTTGAGTCAAATCAAGTTTTTTGACTTTGAATTGAACTGACTGTATTTGTTGCCAGTTGGACGTCAGATTGAACACACCGCCATGTTGTTTCAGTTCCACGGCTTGCCATTTAAGCAGATAATTGTTGTTGCTAGTGTGTTTAGCTTCCTTTATTATTGGCAATTAATAACCACCAAGGGAACATTTTATGTTTAGGAGAAGCAGCATTCAGCTTCTATGCGCCACAACTTTGGAACAAACTTCCAGAAAACTGTAAAACAGCTGAAACACCGAGTGCCTTTAAATCTCGACTAAAATCCTACCTGTTTAGAGTTTTATTTGAAACGTAATCAATTACGAATTTAATGATGGCACTTGACTTACTGTAATGTTTTGATTGTTGATTCTGTGTCGTATGATTCTGTGTTTTTGTGTTTGTTATGACGTAAAGTACTTTGAAATGCCCTGCTGCTGAAATAAAATTGATTTGATTTGATTTTATGTGTCAGTGAGGGATGTGCTGCTTAAGACTGTAGAAACCTCTGCAACATGGTTTACAACTGGATATGCTGTAAAAGTTGACTGCTTCCCTTTTATTGGTTGGAAGATTAAATAAATTTAAAACCAAATGAAACAGAACAAAATCTCGTCACGTATTTTTGGTCTACTAGCTTTTACAACTACTTCAGTACATTTTAAATAAGGCAAAACTGACTAACAAGTAACTTTTCAGCAAGATATAAGATCTTGTTTTAAGTGAATAATCCTTAATATTGATTAAAAAATTGGCTGATTATTTCACTTGTAACATGGGAGAAATGTCTTATGAGTGAAATAACTTCAGTAGAAATAGTTCATTTTTTATCATTATCAATGATCTTGCTGAAAAGTTGCTTGTAAGTTAGTTTTCTTATGTAAAATGTACCGACATACAGCTCTGGAAAAAATTAAGAGGCCACTTAAGATGATCAGTTTCTCTGATTTTACTTTTTATAGGTTTATGTTTGAGTAAAATGGACATTGTTCTTTTATTCTATGAACTACTGACAACATGTCTCTGAAGTTCAAAGCAAAAATTTAGTGTTTATTAGCAGAAAATGAGAAACGGTCAAAATAACAAAAAAGATGCAGAGCTTTCAGTCCTCAAATAATACAAAGAAAACAAGTTCAAATCCATTTAGAATCAACAAAACTAATGTTTTAACTCAGGAGAAGTTCAGAAATCAATATTTGGAGGGATAACCAGGAGGTTTTCAGTGGGGTTCAGTGGGCTCTTCACTATTTCTAGAGTTGTATTTGCACTAGAAATTGGATCAAAATACTTGGTAGGACTTTGTGTTTTTGCAGCGTTAATATTATTTTCTTTCAGCAGGGTTTTCTTTTCTTTGTCTCCGTTTGCTTTCCCTCCAGCCCTTATCTGCCTGCAGGTCCCAGAAGCAAGTCGAACGTCGGCTTGTTTCTGCGTGCCACGCTGAACGGCGGCGCACTTAGGTTTGTTTAACGACACGCGTTGCCATGGAAACTGCCTCCTGCTCCACACGGAGAGGAGGGAGAATAAGAAGGGAGCGGCTGCCGGTTTGTTGTGTCAGTGTGGGTCAGGTAACGCGTGCTAAACACAACATGAAAACCAATATGCTTTATGTTTCCAGTACAGTTCTGCTGCTGCTGCTGCTGCGTCTAATTTATTAGCTTCTCCTTTTTCGTTACCTGAGGCTACAGTCAGTATCGATGGGACGCATGCCGATGGGTGTGTGCCGAGAACCAGAGTGAAACGAATGTGCAGCAAAGGGCCGAATGTATAATGCATGACTTTTATTCCTTCAGTAAGAGGAGCATTTAGATACAGGTGAATTTAACGACCTGAATTAACAGCAGAACGTTGCCTTGAGCTGTGAAGTTCTGTAATTATTGTCTGAATACAGACAAGCCTAATTTGAGTTTAAATTTTACACTTGAGTAAAGAAAAATAGCCCCAAACTTGGATCCTGTAAAGCTGAAGAACAGAGCGTGAAGAACCACGAAGCTAAGATTTAATTACGTCTACCTCATGCCTTTTATTTGGCGTGATATCAGCATTAATCAGGCGGCTGCACAGCCAGATTTTCTGTTTTTCTGATTATTACATGCAAGAAATCAAACTAAATTTAAAAAAGCAGCATGCCATCCACGATCATCCCTCGTCTGATTAATAGTCTTGTTTTTTAAGTTAAAAATGTGCCAGCTCAGGCTTCTGTGAGCCGCCCAGTTTTCATCAGTATCTGAATGCATGTTGACTCGCAGCCAGAGGCTCTTTTGCTGCTTCATTATGCCATCTGCGTTTGCTCTGCTGTCCCACGCTCCTCTGCCTCCAGCCAGCAGTGCTGCTTCAGCTCTAACAGACCGCTGTCTATAGAAATCCATCCCAGAGTATCTGTTTACCTTGCACAAACAACATCCCTGCAGTGGCTCTGCACACAACATGACAACTCTCCATGCTTCATCACTCTTCCTGGCTGTCGCTGTGGACTCTGCTCGTCGCCACGCCCGCGCGTGTGTCAGCCAGAGCTGAAAACGCTCCTAAACGGCAGCAGCAGCAGCACAGTTGATCTCATGTTGACAGATCAGGAGAATCTGTTGCATGAACCAAAGGTTTGATTTTGACCTTTCATCTCCAAAGATTTGTGGGGTTTTTGCTGCTGTAGCTGGGCGTTTATTATATCGTTTCACTGCAAAAACATAAAATCTTTCCAAGTATCTTTTTGTTTAGTTTACAGTCCAAATACATTTGTACATTTAAAAATAAGAGAAACAAACTTACACGTGACTTTTCAGTGAGATATAGGAGCTTGTTTTAAGTAAATAATTCCTTAATATTAAGTAAAAAATAGTAGTTCCACCGTCAGATAAATTCACTTTATAAAAATACATTTTCCAATATTTTTGATCTAGTTCAGATATTTTCTGGTGCAAATATCTTGGTACACTGGAAATAAGATGCGACTAACTTACAAGTAACTTTTCTGCAAGATACATGAGCCTGTTTTGAATAAATGATTCCAAAAAAATGAACTATTTCTACTGAGATTATTTCACTCCATAACAAGACATTTTCCCCATGTTATAAGTGAAATAACCTGCGAGTGAAACTAGTACTACTACTAGTACTTTTACATCAATATTAAAGAATTACAGACTTAAAACAAGCTTATATATATTTCTGAAAGGTTACTTCTAAGTTGGTTTTGTCTTATTTCAAGTAAATAAAGATATTTGCAAATACTTGATAATAAATCAAATTTTATTTGTGTAGCACATTTCAGCAACAAGGCAGTTCAAAGTGTTTTACTTCATAAAAACACAAAAGCCAACAATTAAAATACTAAATTTTTCCAACTCTTTACACGTCAAAATGTTGGTTAATGTTTCGTTAATTATGTTTCAAAATAAACTCTAAACAAGTGAGTTTTTAGTTTAGATTTAAAGCAGCTCAACGTTTCGGCTGTTTTGCAATTTTACGGCAGTTTGCTCCAGATTTGTGGTGCGTAGAAGCTGAATGCTAAGTAAAGATTTTGGTAATATTTTGTGTTTTTTATTTATTGTGGAAAAATTCTTATCATAAGAACGTTGATTTTATTTAATTAACAATGTTTAACCCACCCAAACCCATCAGTATTGATAGTTTTACTTTTTTCTCCTCTGTTTGTTTGATGAAAGCATCAACAAATACAAAGGTGCAGTATTTCTGTGCAGCTTAGTGACATAAATCACACTTCTTAATGTGACTGGCGTCCTAAAGAATTACAAATGTAACGTTTTTCAAGAGCATTATTTGTATTTGTGGGGCTGTAATTGTTGTGACACAGTCGCAGTCATACAGTTACCTAAAAAAGATGTAATAAATCATTCTTATTGCCACTTTTATCGTTGTCACAATAGAAACGCAGACTGTTGTGATGAAACTTGCTAGTGACATGGCACAGACAAACAAAAAAGATGAACAACATGTTTAGTTTCTGGATATTAAAGACGTTTAAAGAGGCAGATTGTTGCTAGAGATGACTCTTTCAGGGCTTGTTTGTCTTGTTTCTTTCTTAGATAAGGTTGCTGATGTTGAACCTCCTCTGGATTCATCATCAGCCTCCATGCACCATTTTTCTCCTCGGCCTTCACCTACAAGATTAGTGGGCCCTCCCAGAGCTTTTGTATTTTAATTCCCCCTTGCTATACGAAGCATTTATATTAATTATTTTGAAGGTCGAGCTGTAAGACAAAAAAGGACCTTAAAAAATGAGTTTGGCCTTTTTCTCTCCTGGCTTCATTTGCATGTTTCTGCTCCCTTTTCAACTCATTAGCCTGCCTTTCCTTGGACTCTTCCTCTGTTTCTCGCTCTCTCTCTCTCTCTCTCTCTCTCTCGGCATTGCCTCTGGCACCAGATGCAGCCAAGTCCAGCATGCAACAGAGCCCCAGCTGAGGCTTTGGGGCTCCACAGATAGCTACAGGTGAATTTAACGACCTGAATTAGCAAAACGTTGCCTTGAGCTGTGAAGTTCTGTAATTATTGTCTGAAAACAGACAAGCCTAATTTCAGTTTAAATTTTACACTTGAGTAAAATTTACACTTGAGACACTTTTAATATCTTTTAAACAGATATTAAAAGTGTTGCTCTGCATAACCGTGAGTGCCGAGCGTTTTTCATGCTCTGTTAGGATGAAGATCTATTTAGGGTTGGGGGATGTGTCACCGGGTCGCCAAGCAGGAACGTTTGTGTGGCAAAGCACAGCCAGATGAGCTTACTCACAGGCAGACTGAGGTCTCTGTTGGCAGGCGGTGGGGAGGCTGTAACCGTGGCAACGCCTCTCTCCACTTTATCCCGGTTTAACAACCCATCCATCCTTCTGACTCTGAGGCTCCGTCTACTTTTGCTCCGTTCGATACTCTCATGCTATTGTAATCACAGTGAAGCGTCATTATTCTAATTATCACTATCATTGTCGCTGAATGACTGCTTCATGCAGCAATTAGGAGCACGGATTATGGGATAACGAGTTTTTATCTGCATTTAGAACAATAAAAGGAGGTGAACATCAAGCCAGGAGAAGGGTTTTACATCATTTTCAACCCAAAATCCATCTTAATTTTATTTATTTTGTTTTGTGACATAGCAGGAGGATGTTTTGATCTTACATTTGTATTGTTTTATTTCTGTCCATGAAGATATCTGACAAGATGGCGTTAATGATTTAAAAAGCTTGTAAAGCTGTTGGTTATTGAAATTAATGATTTGTTTATGTAAGATATAGTAATGTCTGCTGTTTTCTGCTAAAGAGGAAAACACGTCATGTGAAGTGTGACTCTCCATAATAATGCCTTGCATATGATTCATACCGACTGTCTTTTACACATCTTACATTACAAGCACAGCATTTCAGCTTGATTTTATGTGTTAGACTGACACAAAGCAGTGAGTAGCAGCTCAGTGGAAGGAAAATTAAGATTTTTATGAATAAAAACCAAAAAGCCTAGCTAGCATAGCCTACCTTACTCTGATACGCTAAAATATAAGAAAATAACACAACAAATTGCCTTCAGAAGGCGTGATGATCAGGGAACGCACCATGTTGGTCAAGAGAGCTAACATGTAGTATCACTGTGAACAACACAGCGTGCACACCATGAAACATGGCGGTGTTAGCGTCACATTGCGGGGATGTTTTATTTCTCCATTGACAGCAAAAGATGGAGATTATGGAAATTGCATGGAGATAAAGTCAGGGCAATTCTAGAAGGAAACCTGTTGAGGGTGGAAGTTCCCTGTCCTCTAGGACTATGAACACCATTGGCGTATGATCCATAGGGGGCGCTGAGACGCCGCCCTCACAAACGTAGAAGAAGGAAGAATAAAAATAAAAACGATCAGCAGTGAATTTCCACCGACAGACTCAGTACTCTTCTTGAGGCTAGATAACCAATAGCTTTGTTAGGTAAAGATAATAAACATTTGGTCTCTCACAGTTACTGAATTTTACGTCTTGGGGCGCCCGGAATTTCGCCCCTGTCATAGAAGATGCCAGAGTTTATCGTTGCCGTGGTGACAACGTTGCTAATGGCGACGGCAGTCGAGGGGAAGCCGAATAATTCTGACAATGCGGAGGATTTTCCAGATGGCCGGTAAGCTACAGCTTCTGTTCCTCAGTACGTTTTATTAGTTTTAGCTGCCATATTGCTCTGCTCTTTTTTATTTACGTTTTCATCCGCTGGTTTCATTTGTTCTTTGCTTAAAGTCAAGGTTGCTGTGGTTTATCTGACGCTTATATGCTGTGATTAGCATGATGCTAACAGTGTTGCTAAGACTTCTTTTTTAAATTGCTAATGATGATGCTGCTGTTGCCTTTTTTTGAGCTTATGCTGATATTATAAAGTTAATGTTTGGTTTATGTCAGTGTTTTCTGGGTCAATTGGCTGACTGTGAACGTTCAAAACATTTCAGGTACACTGGAAATATTTACATCAAAACACACCCATAAGTAAGAATGGCCCATTCAAAGTCCTGACCTAAATGTATCTGTGGTGAGCCTCTGATTGAGCTTCAGCTGTTTTCCACAAAAGAATGAGTACAATTTTCAGTCTCTACATTTTTCGTTTTAAAAAGGATTAATTCAGAGAGAATACAAAATACATTAGATTTTGCAATAAAGAATTGAGAAAATTAAAGCTAAAATATTTCTGTCACTTTACAATCGTGAACTTCTTTGTGCCACAAAATGGCAATAAAAGAAAATGCATTGAAGTTAGTTGTTGTCAAACTCAGGCGCGGGGGCTAAATCTGGTCCATCGGAAATTTTGTTGTGGCCCTTTAGACTCTAGATAGCTACATAAATAGATCCTTCAAAATAAAAGTTGTGTGCATATCATTTTGTCAATCAAGTCAAAGCTGTTTTTATCTGCAAACTGCCAAATTACATCAACGTGACAATATTATTTAACTCATTAAATGCAGAGCCAGCTTTTTATTCATAGTTTTGACTGTTTGCTAATAGGTAGTTTTATCAGTAAATTCTGACACAACTGGCCCTTGGAGGACATTTATGATCTTTAATTGGCCCGAAGTGAAAATGAGTTAGACACCCTGTTGTAACTGTACAAAATGTAAAAAGTTGAAGGGATGTGAATACTTTTGCAAGGCAGTCAGTGTTAGCTCAGAGGATGAGAGGGCTCACCTGGAACATCACCCTGTATTGCTCCTCAGGCTTTTGAACCACACACATGTTGCACCCCATGGCGACGGTTGGCAGGGAATGACGGACCCTGCTGGTCCTCCAACCGAAGTTCGGTTCTTAAGGCAGTATTCTTTGTCTGTGGCAGTGGGAGAGCCCCACCCTCATTCGCAGAGGGTTGTGGTGTGTAACACCAGTCCTCTTCAGAGTGACACGCAACTCATCCACGGCAGGGAAGGGCACAGTTTAATTGGCTGCGTCACCGATCCGCTGTCTTTTGTTGTGCTCAAACATTGGAAATCATTTTATTTGCAGATATTTTCCATTGAGGTTTGTGTGCTTATTGGCGGATCTCTCTTCACACTCTAATTGTGCTGCAGGTTTGTGCTTCATTAATCAATCAGGCACCAGTTTCAGACATGTCAGTGCTTCTCCCAGACAAACGCGACAGCGCAGAACTCCTGCTGTAACCAGCTACTCTGGGTCATAGAGGTCTAGAGCTGCAGCATCGAGTAGTTACTCCCAGAAGACGCCCGCTGTGGCTGAACTCCCCCACTCTCACAGTGCTACACGTTCAAACAATGAAACCATCTAACAACTTGCAGAGGCTGCCTCTTACTCCTCAGTCCCACATTGTCCTACCCTCCTGCTTTGCTCTCCAGGTTTGCTGAGATAACGTGTCTTTGCTTAAAGCCGAGTCAGCACTCTGTCTTACTCTGGTCATCTACTTAAGGATCAGTGTAGGGTTAGAGGTATTTCTTAATGCAACTGCACTAAAATCCTTGAGGGCATGAGTGGGATTGAAAGCTTTGTGTCAGGTTGTGCCCATGACACCATTAGCCAGAAGCTGCAAGCCCTTCCTGTGCAGTGAAGATAAGGTAACCTGCAACACACCATCCTTTGAGCTACAAGCTGTTCTTCTTACAAACACACACCACTATTTATTCAAAACAATACAAGGCATTTAAATTAACTGCACCTACAGCAATATTCTGATCGTACCCTTCCATTAGTCCTCGGACGTGGCTCACTCAGCACTCAAACTGCTTCAGGGTGAGACTAGTGATGGATTATGTTTAGATTAGTGACCTCTTGAGCAGTAATCAGACAAGACTTCTAGATGTTGAGAGAAAATCAATGAAAATACAGCTCATGGATCAGTTCAATTTGCTGGCGTATTGAGGAAAGGGTTTTTTTCCCCTTGAAATTCTGAAAACATGTTCCTCAGTATTGATAATTGCCCGTAAGACCTCACTTTTCACAGTTTGCAGGGACCTAATCTCAATTTTAATGCAAGTTCCTCTCCTGTCTCCTTCCTGTGAGTCTCATCGTCTGGGTTAAACCTTCATCTTTTTCTTTAATCCTTGAGCGAGGATCGTCTTATCTGAAAGGTCCATCGACAGGGTCGCACAAGCTAATCCTCAGTCAAGGCTCCACAGCACCTGTTTCCTTTTTGCGAAAGCCTGTAATCCCCCAAACTCCGACTCCTCTCACCGGCCACACACTGAGACGAAAGCTATCTCTGTCCAATTAGAAGCATGACAACTCGGCCAAAACAACCCCAAACTCTGGAGAGCGAGGCGCCAGACGCGCTCAGCAGGCAAATGTGCTCCAGCTGTCACCCTTCTCCATTTTCTCCTGCTTCATATCTATCTACATGTGTCAGCCCTATATGACTGTCAGGATGATGCTCTGCCTCTCATCTCCTTTAGGATGACAAACACGACATGACAGGGTAAATATTGCCTTCGTACATTTAAGAAAAAGAGTCCTCTGCTGGGGAAAAGAAAAAAATGCACGTGGAAAAGTCAGTCCATCATAAAAAAACAATCCAGCATGTCCAGATATCCCTGCCCTTTTTCTCTGATCAGGCTGACTGTCGTATCCTCGTCAAAGTGTGATTTTATAGTAAATAAACGAAGTGAAAGCGCTGAGAACATCCCAGGTGGTTGGAGTGGTGAGCAGTGCCTGTCTCAGGTCAGCGATAAATGCCCATCAAGATCAGAGGAAACTCTAAGGGCTGATTGGAGGAGACTTCTTGCCTTCTCCCTCCGGGGACGCCGGTAAACTCACTCCCCCCTCTGCAGCGGGGAGAGGCACAAAAGGCACTTGTTTCCCAGCGGCGATGGAGGATGCAGATCTGCACGCAGCACTACCACAACTTAACCCAAATCTTCAGGATCCTGCACCTAACAACTCCCGTTTTCTGTCTCTTTCCCCCTCCACACCCTTCGTTTCTCCTGATTCAGGGCTGGGCTGCTGCAATCTCTGCCAGTCCCCCCTATAATTTTTACCCACACCTCATTTGCTCGCCTCTCGCCCCTCCTCACTCTAGCCTGCCTCCGTCTCTACTCGTCTGCAGACGAGGGAGAGAGCAAGCACTGGAAAGTCTGTGTGTTCGATCTGTGCAGGACAGAGCGAGATAACGAGCAGAGCTGCATGAAAGTGAATGAAATATGAAGGTTTGCATGTGCTGCAACATCAAGACCCAAACAAACAAGGTTCAGCCACTCGTTTCATGCCATTTAGGAAATTCGGACTCCGCTTGTGTTTTTTATAGATATCTTGAAAGGGGGAAAAAAGATGATTACTCTTCTTCAAGCAGTAAAGATCAGGTAGAGAGCTTCAGACTGCTTCTGCATTCAGATGAGGCTTTGCGCTGACACAAAGAAAAAGCAAAATGGGGGAAAATAGAAAAGAAAAAACAAGTGAATAACAAGTATGACAGGATAAATTGAAAAATGTGGAGGAGAGCCAGGAGAGGGAATGCAAATGAGTGAGTGGGAGAGCAGTGGCGAAGCGGAGATGAAGTGAAACAATGGTTCCCTGCAGTAATCAAAATGACCTGCTGAAGGCGGGGGTAAAACAGACGCACATGGAGATATTCCAGTCTGAATTACTGCCTGGGAGATACTTATGAGTTAAAAGTCTCCTTCATTTGATGTGTAGTTCCACATCCAGTGATTTCCCATTCAAGGCTTTTTGCTGCAGAGGCTTTTGCCAAACGCCACCAGGCTGGAGAAGGAAGCCTGGGAAAGACGAGAATTTCATTAAAGATGCTCTCTCTGCAACCTTTGAGAGTCATTTATCAGCTTGCCCCAAATAAAGAGCCGCATATCCTTGTGTGTCTTTTTCTGCTTTTTGTGTGTTTATCTTTTTCTCTTTCTCTCTCACTCTCTCGCTCTCAGACACATCCAGTCTCCCCCCTTGTGGGATATTGCCCATGATCCAGGCTGAAACAGGATTTCATGGTGGCTGTGTGTGGCTCAACAGGCTTACAAGTATTCCTGCCACAACCCTATTTTTGTCGCTTAAAGCCTGCCAAATGACATTGCATGGTGATCAGAAATAGAGACAATGTCAATATTGGTGTTTACAGATCTATAAGCATTGACAGTTCTGCTGCTAAATGTGTGTACGGATGTACAATAAAAACATCAATTTATTGTCTCTACCCGCTTATTCTTGCAAGGTCACAAAGTGCCTGTCTCTGGCCCATTGGCCGCCTCTGGTGGCCAGTGGCCAATGGCCAAGAGGCGGAGTACACCCTGGGCGGGTCGCCTGTACAAACAGACATGCATGCACACACTCATACCAAAGAGCAGTTTGGAGGGACAGATTAACCTAAAAGTCATGTTTTTTTACTGTGGAAGGTAGCAACATCAAACCATTGCATGCACAGGGAGAAACATGCAACCTCCAGACAAAGAGCAAAGACTGGGAATCGAACCTGCAACCTTCTTGCTGCATTGTAACAGTGCTAACCAGCGACATTAATAAATATAAACAATGCTACAACTTGCAACTATTAATGCAAATTCTCACAAATTTTGCTTGAAATTGGAATTTTCACCAATCATTTTAACTTTTCCATAAATCCGACCAATCACCTTAACATTTTCTGTATTTCCTTCATTTGTGACCAATCGTTTTAGCCCCTTACTAATTTAACTTCCTGTTTCACAACTTAAGCTTGTTAATAAGGATACTAATGTTGTTACCTATTTTGTTTTTAAATCTTTTTGTAAAACCATTTAACGGCAAAAATAGACATGAAAAACTTTACAATTCTTTAAAATTTGTAAAATCAGTAACTTTAGACTGCAACAATCACAGAAAAAACATTGCAACATCCTGGACGGGCTGACTAATAATAATGGCCACAATGCTGAAAGCACCATGATTTTACGTTTAACTCACACACGCACAGATATTTTGTCTGTCAGCTTTACTTAGCAACACCCAAAAGGCCACAGGATTGTGGTATCATGTTTTAAAATATCAATCGTATGAAGCGCATCACGTCTGAGCAGGTGGGTCCAGCCTGTGCAAATCGTTTCAGGAAGTTTCCTACCTAAATGTCACAGTTTGGTATTCATTACTGCCTCGTTACCCTCACCTGCACAGAGGTCACATAACCTGGAGTTCAATGCCCTTTAATTTCTGAGCTGAGCTTCACCTTTGTTCCAGTGTTGCTCAACCCTATTGACCTCTTAACTTTTCATGACTAGAAAGCAAGAATGCAGAGGAGGGCTGAGGCATTTAGGAATCTCCCCATTTTCAGAAAGACAGGGAAGAATTTAGCTATCTTGTTTTCTTTGTAAAATAAAAGCTGGATGGGTGAAACTTTTAGACAATGGAACAATGAAGAAAGTGTGGAAATGCAATAATTCTTTCCTTAACCAGGAATGGAAAATTATCAAAGGTGACCTATTATGCTTCCCTGAACAGGTTAGGATGAATCTGTGGGCTAGACAGAACATGTTCATAGTATTTTTTTTTTTTTTTGCAGAAAATGTTTCTTCGATAAGGAGATTTTAGTCTGATCAGTTCTGCTTATTTTGAGTTCCTTCCAGTATGAGTCATTCAGCGACTCTTGTCACTTTAAATCCAAATAAGCTTCTGGTGGCCATAACATTTACACTATACATGAAAATGGCTGCAAACAGATGCACAATTAAACATCCGTGCAACTTTGAAAAGCATTAGTAGAGTGTCCTGCACAACCAACAAGAATAGAGCAAGGGTTTCTGGATGGTAAGTCAACATCAAAATACTTGTCTTTTCCAGCAGCCATTGTACAGCTCATACAGTTGTAAAACCAGCTGACCAAACGTGCTGGGTCTCTGCAAAAACTCAGACAAATTTTTTAAATGGCTCATTTTCCAGACACCAAAAAACATTAACTTAAAAAACCCCTGTCTGGGTGGTTTTTTTAAAAGCTTGAGCTGTTTTTAGAAAACGTTTAAACCCGAATGAAGGTACAAAAAGTAAATTTTGTATAATAGGTTCCCTTTAATTCAAGTTAGATGCTTTCCCAGGCAACTTAGGAGCGCTTGTTTGAGACAGTTTCCAGGGGAGTGAGAGAAATAAACGATGCAAGGAGTTCGGAGAGCAGCGGGAACAGAGGGATTTGAGCAGAGGGTAATAGTAGGAAGTGAGGTAAAAAGCCTTGTAGCCCGGTCTAATAGTTTCCACCTCCATCCAGAGGATTTCCGCTCCTTCAGAGGGAAGCAGGGACTCATCGCAGCAGCAGATGGAGTACAAGAAGAATTTTAACAGAGTCCTCATAATTTATTTACTGCTGTGAGCAGAACACTGCTAGTACATAACATGCTGCAGGAAAAACCATATTTTATATTGTTTCGCATGCTTGCGTGTACACACACACACACATAGTGGAGGTGTTTATAAGAGAACAAGCTTGTTTGAATGTGTCCTCTTTGACGAAATCAGGCTGTTGATTGACAGGTCATTTAAAACGACCTTTTCCAGAAGCCTCATTCACAATCTGGAGAAGTCACCTTGTGTGTGTGAAAGCTATGAAACAGAGGAAACGAGGAGAAGGGCTGAGATGACATGAGACAGCAGAGGAACAGATGTGAAGGCATGATGGAAAGGAAGGCCAACATGTTTGATGAAAGATGACAAGGCAGCACTGTGGTCCATTATTTAGATTCACAAACTGCTGATTTGCTAATCAATATTACAATAAAATAATTGTTCTACAGAGGATCTAGGAGTATTTGTTTAATGTTTCTTGTTTTCAGCAATTCTATTGATATGCAAAAGTTCTGGCATTTACTGAGCTCTTTACTGTGAATTATTATAGAGGAATAAAAGTAACACACAGGACTCGGATTCCTTATGGTGCGTTCACACTAAGCGCGTTTCGAGCGTCAGACGCCTCTGGTTTACATTCAAAGTCTACATGGCGGCACGTCAAGGGCCGTTGCGTTGCGTTTCGAGCGTCTAGAGTGGCGTAATTTGAACCGTTTGACGCGTCAAGCGTGTCCAACACGTCCAATGGAAAACATCGGGTAGCGGTGACGCGCCCTCGACGCGCCTCCACGTAGACATGAATGTAAATCAAACACGCAATACGCAAGGTGTACAGTAAAATGTCAAGTGTCTGCATTCAAAGTGAACACACATCGAACTAGAAGTGTCATAGGTGCAACGTTACTGCTACGGCCAACGGGGAAAGATTTATTTACATCTGCAAATAAGTTAAACAAAAACAACACATCTTCTACAAAATATCCAAAGTCTCTCAGCTTTTGCTGGACACATCACTTTTTATAGGATTTCATCTTTATTGGTGTGTATTTGAAAGTTTAGACCAATGGCATCGATTTCCTTCGTTTGCGCAGTCATCCTGGCACAATTCATTTTATTACATATTACGGGAATAGAAAACATTTGGCTCCATCTCAAGAAGGTCGACTAACAGTTGTTTCCTTATATGACCAAACAGAAACTCCCTTCTGACTCCTTTGACTCCAGCCGGCTCTCCTTAAGCACTCGAGCATTGTTTCCCTGTCAAAGTAACCTGGATCTGTGCCATAATTTTTTCCTTGCACATCATTACAAAAACATTTTTCTCTAACATTATCAATATGTAGCATTTGGTTATTGGCTAGAAAAAGGCTTACAACTTATGTCTGTTGTTATCCTGGCGTATCTCTATAGTTAAGTTGTGATACTTGAAGATGCAGAAGAACAGACTGAGCACTTCTTTTTGCTCAATATTTTGAACATTTCTGCTGTCTTTCATCGTTTTTTTCCATAGAAAGTACCATCTCTGTTTGTCTGTCGTCAGCTTCCAGCAGCAGATGGTCGCTCATCCATAAGTCTGGCTCTTCTGGAGGTTTTTTCCTGGAGAAAGAGAAACGTTTCCCTCCGCTTTGCTCGCCCAGGGTGAGAGACTCCATCACCATTCCTTGTGTTGTTTTATAACTGAACAGAATTTAACTTTGTTTTGAAAAGGACTAGATTGCACACATCTTTAAATTAGGTTATGTTTATGTTTGAGGCATGTGCTGGTAATATTTAGGTGCAGGATAATAAACCTGGAGCCTAATCTAGTGTTATTATTACTCTTTATGTAAAAGCAAGTTTAGATGAGTAGTGGCCATTTTATGACACATCAAGATCATCATGTTTTCTTGTCTTTTCCATTTTAAAGATTGATTAATAGAAACAGAAATCTTTGTTGCACTATATTTGTAGTTTTGGGGATAAGAGGAACTTGCTATTTACTTCCTTGACACAAATTAAAATAATGTTTCACTGCTTTTGGTTTCACTTTTAGGGGTTACCGTAAATGTCAAAACAGGCATTTTCATGCTTTTAACTCCCTGAATTAATTTATTTAAAGTTTGAACTGTATTTTTGCATATATTACATCAATATGTGCTACAAAAGCCTGATATACTTAATGCTTTTTATACATCTTTATCAGAGTGCAGCTAATTGTGGTGCACACCTTATAATCGCCATCTATGGAGAGTCTCATCTTTCCGAAATCTGAAATTGAAAATCTTCCAAAAAGACACAACACCAACTTCTTTCATGGCCGTCTCAGACCTAACGCCTACAGAAACCCTGTAGGATGACCCAGAACCCAGCATGACCCAGACCAGGAGTAATCAAATATGAAACTTGAAGGTCAAAGATCCATTTAAAGTTTCTTTTCACTTTAAGCAATAAATATATGTAAGAAAAAATATGGCATTTTAAACTATATAAACAAGAAACTCCTGCAAAAAACTGGAAACAAATGAAGATTTAAAAATGTTTTAAAAGTCCAGAAGGTCACAGAAGAACATTTCCTGCTTCAGTTAAGATTCAGCATCAGTGAGAGTTTCAAATCACAGCTGACTAAAAGTAAGACATTTACCAAGAAATGGCTCAATAATCCCAGAGATTTATAATCTATGCCGACATCATTCACACATCCATTTTACTGTTGTATCCGTGAAGTTCTGGTCCAGTTTTGTTGGCTGTCCAGGCAGTTTCTCTAACCTTTAGTCACTTCTTTTTCCATAACCAAACTTTTCTTGAAATGACCAATTACCATCCTGATAAATAATCTTCCTCCTGACATTTAATGCATTGTGATTTGAAGTAGAGGCAATTTTGAGCTAGTAGAAATCCTCAAGGTGCCCATTTAATTTATGACGACTAAACAAAATTTATCAAGTTGTTCAAGGTTTGCAACCTAATCGCACAACATAATTTCCTTTGTTTTTTTTAAGACATTGGTTTATATGTGACAGTATCCCACAATGCATTTGTGCTACCACCAGCAGCAACTAATTAAACCACTTTTGTTTTGTCACAAAAATTATATATAAACAAAAAATTCCTGCAAAAAAAATTTAAAACAAATGAGGGGGATTAAAAAATGTTTTAAAAGTGAATATGAAATGCCTAATAAAAATGTAATTCCAAGAATTTAAAACTAAAATGTTTGCTGCAACAAAATAAAATGTATGTCTCCAACCCATCCCTATTTACAGTTTGGGGAGTTTCTTTCTTTTGACTCGGCCACCAGTGAGTGGCTTCTTATACAGGGTGGGCCATAAGTTTCCATACATAGAAAAAATTAACATTTTATATTGGACAACCGTTTCTATTTTTGTGGGACTCTGTTGTAATCGCTGCACGTCTTGGACCACTTCGTGGGTGATCTGCAACATTTCCAGTTTTCTGAAACTTGCAAATAAATTTTGCCACAGTGTCGTGTGTGATGCTCGTTCCATGTTTTCTGTTAAAGTTTTGTGCAACCATGCGACTGCTTCCCGATTCAGCCATCAGTATAATTTCAATTCTTTGCTCTCTTGTCAAACCCATCTTCTTGGGTACCTGAAATATACATTCTCCTATGTATGGAAACTTATGGTCCACCCTTTATATTGGACTCCTCCCTGAGGATGCCTGATTTTGTGAATTGGGATTGGGATCAAGCTGATGCCATTTGGCCGGGCGACGTCTGAGCCGGCATGTCATGCTTATCGGTGTCTCTCATGGTATGAGGTAGGCTATATAGCTCCAAGGGTCTTGCCTAAGGACCCACACTGCACAGCTCAATTGCACTGTTGTAACTTGCCCCAGCCCGGATTCAAACCCCGGTCTCCCGGGTGGTAGACTGGTGTCTTACCCACTGAGCTATACAGTCAGCTACAAGATGGTAATGGCGAACCAACCGGACATTGTGGTGGTGGATAAAGAGCAGAGGAAAGCCGTTGTGGTGGATGTAGCAAT
>CAEGAE010069758.1:0-16431 GCA_903067095.1 Girardinus metallicus | reverse complement strand
TATATATAAATAAAATATGTGTATATATACATATATATGTATGTATATGCACACGTATGGGCGTTTCTGTCAGCGCCTGCTTAGCCCTCTGCACAGGACACCATAAGTCTGCCATCGTGTCGCAACACGACAGTTTCTTCAGTGGTTATCTTCAAGAGGAGTCGGGGTCTCTCCTCCCCCCTGGCCTCCGATTCTTGCGTTGGTCTTCAAAGTTTCGTCCCTTTGTGTGATCTAAGGCTGATTGGTTGAGCGAGTCAGGGAGGGGGCGGCTCCTCCTCTGAGTTCGGCATACTTCATTGGCTCGTCTTCCTTCAATTGCTTTTCTTGTGCTGGATATATTAACTCTGTTTAGCTTAATAATAAGAAATATATATATAAAAAAAAAAAAAAAAAAAAAAGTTCAGAGTTTTTTTTTTTGTTTGTTTTTTTCTTAGAGTCTGTTGCTCATGTTCTTAAGGGAAAGCTTAACTTGTGGTTGGGTGTGGGAAGGGCACTGGTTGTTTGTGTTATTGTTTTTTTTTTTTCAGTTTTTTTTTTTAGTCCATCCTCTCCACTTTGCCCAGGACCTTGCCCTCGTACATGGGCAGCACAGTGGCATCTTCCCACACTTCCTCGAACACCGCTCCACACTCAAACTCATCGCTCGCCTTCTTGAAGTAGTACCTGAGGAGGGAAAGGAAGAAAAGAGACACACACAAAGAGAGAAGTTTGTGATTAGAAAACGCGTAGGTGAGTGTTGGGAAAGAAAAGAAAACTGAGCTCAAACAATAGCTGACAGAGCGGCAGCAGGAGGGCAACCGATACATTTCATCTTGTTCTAAACAGCTTTGAGGCTCCTACACGACTACTTACGTGTACACGCTCCCTTTAGTCCAAATCAAACACTCACACTCTCTTAGAGCCAGAAATGGATCTTGTACAAAACAACTTAGTCATAGCCTTCAATGCCATCCCTGAACACTTCAAAGGTAGAGCCTGACTCCACATCGCACCGCTGAGCAAACACAGCTGAACCTCTCGTTTAAACACCGCCTGTGATAATTTGAGCCGCTAAAAACGGCTCGTCCGCGAGCGCTCGGCTCCTCGTCACAGATCTGTCCTGCCAGGACTTATTAAAGTTGAAGGGTTAATTAGAGGCTGTCCTTAAGCACCTCCCCCCCTCCCTCTCTCTGTCTGTGGCATCCCCCATCTCCACCACCACCACCTTCCTTCCTCCCAGTGTCTCCATGGCTTCTAATTGGGCTTGTTGTCAAATCAAGGGCCTCTCTGTCACACAGGTTGACGTTTCAGGTGCCCGAGAGTCTGCCTGTGACTGCGCTCCACTGCCTGCCGCAAAACCCGAAATTCTTCAGACACAAACATGCACTTTGGAAAGCTTCCAATCGAAGCGTGCTATTTCACACTTACAACACTCTTCAGTGTGGACGCAGAATTTTCAGGATGAGTGAGACAGGCTGGGGTCGGTAGGAGATTCTCATGTAATAACCCTATGTAAAATAATGCTCTGAATACTGAAGTTTTTCAAATACACTCCACAAACAAAGCCTTACCAAATATATTTTGCCTAGATTTTAGTGCTAATCTCTTAGTACACATGAATTAAGACAAAATTAACTTGGAAGTAACTTCTCAGCAAGATGTAGGAACATATTTTAAGTCAATAATTAACTAATATTGATTTAAAAAATAGTAGTTCCACTGGCAGATTATTTTACTTGATATTTCCCACGTTATACATAAAACAATCTGCCAGTGGAACTAGCACTTTTCCACTAATACTAATGAAATATTTACTTAAAATAGCCTCCTATGTCTTGCTGAAAAGTTACCTTCAAGTTAGTTTCATCCTAATTCAAGTGTGCTAAGATATTTCCACTAAATACAAGGCAAAATACTTGGTAAGATTTTATGTTTTTGCAGTGTAAAAGTGCATAGCGTGATCATATTCAGATCTTAGAGCGCTAGACTGTCAGGAAAGCTGAACATAGTTCAGCATTTCGAAAATCTGAAGTGAAGATAGTCAACATTACAATAATATACAATAATACTAATGACTTTTGCGTTCGACTATGTAAAACTCTGAAGTCGGAAGTAAAATCACAGCCCTATAGTCACTTTCTTTCTGGATAGAAGGGTAGAAAAAAAAAACACGGTGTTCTTATATTCTTGTAGAAGTCATAAAAAATTAGTCAAAACTCGCCAAAATCAGTATGAGCAGCACAAAAACTGGAGGCTGGAAGCAGGCCACAAGACGTGGTGCATCTGCAGCAGCGGTTCAGCAAATGTGTGAAACAGTTTGGACGAAGGACCTCTGCCCTCAGACGGTATTCCTTGAGGTCACGGGTCACCTCGCTAACCCGCTGCTCTCCTTCACACAAGCGGAGATAACTCCCCAGGCTAGCTCAGTCCCAGTGGCTGTGAAGTCTCCTGATGTTTCTAATGGTTCTACTCTCTACTTTAAACCCAGCAAAAAGATCAGCAGGAGGGGATTTAATGATAAGCTTTGTAATGGAAAAATGCCTCATTTTGTCCATGTGTGCCTGCATTCGGAATATAAAACGGAAGAAGAAAAAAAAAAAAAAAGTAGGGGGAGCCGAGTGTTTTATGAGCTCAGCTTAGAGTCATTCAAACAACACATGTACGGGGAGGGTGTACATAAATATACACATACGTCGTCGTTTTTTGATTGTGATTGCAGACGAATGCGAAGGAGGTTTGCTTCATCACAGCTGCAGAACAGGCAGCACCATTAATGTGACAAAAAAGCAAAATGCTTGTAATCAAACTGCATTTCTAACAAAAAAAAAAAAAAAAAAAAGTTCCGTCTGTTGTCTAACTTCTTCTGGGCATGACTCAAATGCTTTCAATTATTTATCTTTCTTGTTTTATTCTTCTCACAAAAACAGCCACACTACCCATCTTAATCTAACTGGCTGCATTTAAATAAATAAATAAAACTACATTTTATGCTCACAAATAGTTCAAAAGCATCACTTTGTTGCAGAGGCAGAGCGACAGAAGGAGTCTTTCCACTGGAACATGTTTTATGTGGCAGGATTTTTCTCTCCTCACAACATCTGGCACCAATATTGTCTGGCAGAGCTGCGGAGTACTGTTCTCTGCTGAACCGCTGCCATGTCCAAATTAACCAACTCCACACATTCTGCTGCCATTGAAGCCAGGCGCTTCATCCCCCACCCCCTGTTCTCACAGGCTCACTGAAGAGTTATGGGATAGCTGGGGGAGCGCTGGTTTGTTTGCGAGCCTTCTCCTCTGCTCTTGCCTAACAAACAGATGTTACTGCAGAGGCTTCACTTGCTGAAATACCACAGAGTCGTCCCCTGAAACAGGTATTTCAGTAGCTTCAGCGGCTGATCTTCAGAACTTGTTGGTACTTACAGCTGAAGTTACTTGTGAAAGTCCTGATGTTGGGAGTTTGGCTTCGTCGTGTGACACCGACAGTGGCGGCTTTATCGCCGTGCCCAATACCTTCACCAGAACAAGGTGCTTAGCGCAGCGTTCGATTTCCATGCCTGATGCAATCGTCTGGCGGAGGAATTTGAAGGCATTGCGATGGTCTTTGCACACAAAATAAAATAACCTTAGCTTCAAAGCCATATTTATTAAGGCTGCCTTAGCATGTAAATCAGGACCAGATGTGAGAAAAATTCACTCCAGATCCCTTCTTTCTCTCCCCCTCTTTCTGAAAAAGCTCTAAGTACAGTGGATGAGCCCGGCTTAGTTTCTTTGTCAGCTTTCAGGCTCCGGTGCTTCACACATATAAACAAGAGCAGTATCAAAAAAAAAAAAAAAAAAAAAACTCAGTGGGGAGTTTTCTAAGTCCATCTGCTGTGATTCTTGTCCCGTCTCAACAGGTGTCATTAATCATAATTCAGAGTTAGAGGTGCACCAAAAATCGGCACCCAGGAGCAGCTGGTTTTCAGTCTTTTCGGCTTTTTTCAATCCGTGAATGCACCGTTTAACCAGTTGGTGGTGTAAACACTACAGTTAAGCTAATCTTAATGCTACATATTTAGTCATTAAGCAGGTGGCCAGACGTCAAAAAAGAAGAAATGAGATGCTCAAAGGTGAAAGAAGATATTTGGGAGGAACATGTATTTATGTCATGTCATTTCCTTCAGGCTGTGAGAGAGTGAGAGAAAGCAAGACTTGCTGCAGATAACACTGCGGCTAAACGGAGTGCAGTGAAGTTGCTCTGTCATCTTTTTGAAAATTCAAGTACTGTGATAAGTACCTACTTGTTCCCATTTAAATTTCCTATAATTTGAAAATAAAATGAAAATATCAGCTTCAAATGAATTTGCTTGTTTCAACCTCATTTTACAGTGATTGCCCTTTCACACTCATGACATCATGTAGCCTCTACTCCTAATATAAAAAGGAAAACATCAACATATTTTAAATACTGGTAAAGACAGCTCTTAAGAGAAATCAAAATCAGCATAAATATGTACTGGCAAGTGAAAGTTTGAGATTGTAAGTCAACCACAAATTTCGCATCAGTTAAAGTCGTCTGTGGTTTGATTTGTGGCGTCGCAGCAGCATATTTACCGGTAGTTGCCTTTCTTGCTGAGCTGTTCTTTGAAGTGACCCAGGGTGAGGCAGTGGGTCTTCATCATGCTGCGATAAGGAATTTCCTCGCCACAGAAAAAGTATGTTACCACCAGCTCCTTAGACCTGAAAACACAAAATAAAATCAGCTTTTAGATAACTACTTAAAAGTTATTCTTTTCAGATCTGGTGGTGCGTGTGTGTCTTTGGGAAAATGGTGAGGCTTATGGATTTTGTACGTAAGCAGGACTAATGCAGAATGACTAAAACAGCAAAGCAAGAGAGGTCAACTGCTCATTACATGAAGGATGTGAGAACATCTGGGAAGAAACAGAGAACCCCATGTTTCCTCACCAAAAATCAAATCTCAAATATGAATCTAATTGGATATAATTTGGGAAATTAGAAAGCAAGTGTGCAAAATGTAAAGAGCAGCCAACTACATCAAAGTAAAGAAACAGAGCTGGGATTAATCAGGGCCAAGGAATACGTACTCTTCAGGGTTGGTTGGAGAGGAGCCTGCACCGGTTCCAGCAGGTGGATGGCTCCTGTCTCTCTGAAGGCTGCTAGACGCTGTTGAATGCCTGTTAGAGAGACACGATATTAGAGTCTAGCCCATCAATCAGTTTGGGTACAGTCAGTAGGATGTTAAAGCTGCAGTATGTAACTATTATAAAAAATATGTTTTGCACATATTTGTTAAACATGTCACCATGTCGTGATAATATAGTAGGAGATGGATAATCTGTGAAAAAATTAAATAAAACCAAGCACCACCAATTCCTCCCAGTGCTATTACTGCGGTTTACACAATGCACCACTCCCGGTTAGAAACAACCAATCAGAGTCTTAGCGCTGTCAATCATGTTTGTGGACATGCTGTTAAAAGTGCTAATGGTGAAGAAACAACTCATTGTTCCAGGAAAACTGTTTATCCATCGTTATCAGTGGCTATGCTAACTAGCCTTAGCATTTGTGGCAGGCTATGTGGTGGTAAACCAGCTACAGTGTAACAAAGAGCAAGGGGGAGGATATGAACAGCACATACACAAGAGTGATTGACAGTGCTAAAACCCTCCTCCTGGCTTATTAGGTTGTTTCTGACTGAGTGGTGTATTTCCGCAGTTAGTACTGGGAGCACTGGGAGAAAACAGGAGCTCAAGTTTCACTGATTATCTTTCTTATACTGTCACAACGTAGTGATACTTTTGATAATTTTAAGAACCATGCAAAAAACATATGTTTTTATAAAAGCTACATACTGCAGCTTGAAAGGAATAAGATTTTCTTCATGAGTAAGCATACTACCTCTGCTTTGGCGGCTTGGAAACCTCTTCCAGTCTGCGACAAGCCTCCTCAAGCTGTGCCAGGGTGTTGGGAGGGGGTAAGGGTGGCATAGCAGGATCCTGGATGAAAGGATGGCCTGGGTGATGGCCACGGAGGTGACTCCCGTTGCAGGTGCCAGCTACACCCCGGGTGTTGGTCCGAGCAGGAAGGATCTTGGAATCGAGAGGACTGGACTTCTTTAGGCCTTGAGTGCTGTTGAATTGATCGAGGAAAATGCGGGTCAGTACAAGACGTGACTCAGACCTTTTGGTCGGACAGGTGGTGTTGCGACCCTTGCCTGTGGGGCTTGTGCTTGCCCTGCCTCTCGCTCTCCAGGATCCACTGCCAAACATTCTGAGAGCGGTCGGTGGAAACCATGGGAAGGCATGGTGAAGACACACCCTCATCGGAGGCCTTCACTGGTCGTATGGACAAAGTGCTGCAGCGACTGAAGCGTTAAACAGAGAGCCATTAGGTCTTTTAAATAGCAAAACATAATGATAGATGGAAAGGATAGCTAGGATGCTGCACTCACGCAGGTGTGAAGTCGGAGTAATTGGCGCCCCCTTGAGGGCAGAGGCACTGCACGCGCTGAGCCGCTTCGGTCTCAATCTGCTCCTTAGATTTGGGCCCAGCATGGTGATGGTGGATGTAGTGGTGGTGGATGTGCTTCGTGGACTGCCTGCCTGTCATCAGAACCTTAGCGGACCCTTGATAAGCACCAAAAAGAGTCGCATGGCCAGAGGACACCAGAACGCCGGTCTGATCCGGGGAGCGGGAACGTGGCGAGTGCCGGACGACGCCAGGCGACTGGCAGCCGGGCGTCTTCAAGACACGGGAAAGGTGCTCGTCTAAGATGGCCTGGGGGTCTTCCTCACATTGGCTTGCGGATGGCAGCAGGGGGTGATGAAGGGAGGTGCTGCTGCTCAGGTCGTTGCTCTCCTCCCTTTCGTCCTCCTGCAACCCAAAAAGAAATGGCGATTAACAAAACAAGAATCACATATTGTTGAGGAACTTCTCTGTCAGCTTCCCATCGACTTCTCTCAGTCGCCCTGTGAAGTCAGAGAGAGCAAATGCCTGAATAACTTGATGTGAGTTTTCTCCTTTGCTGCACTGTTATCTTCCCTAACAGGCTTTGGGTGCACTTCATCTATAATGCAGAATCTGCCTGTGCTTCACAAAGAAACTGGCACTACATATATTCAGCAAATGTGCCACTGGAGAGTAACTAAGTGCTATTTGAAGGCACTTAAAGTGTCTAGAAACATAAGTTTGAAAGTTCCTCCTTCCAAATGAAATAGGAGAGAACACAAAGGAAAAGTGAAGAAGCAGCTAAATCCAGACAAACTTTGCAATCCCATGGCGTGTTCCCTGTTCTTCGTCATGCTAAAGCTGGCGTAAAGGCATTTGTACTGAAGTTTAGAACTGCTGCCTGAAATTAATTGGATCCAAGTTGGAATTTACAAAGTGGGAGGCATGCTTTAAGTAGCTGTTAAGACTATTTCTGAGGAGGCAAAGCGCCTGGCAGAAATATTCACACTCCTTAAACGTTCCACATTTTTGCTGTTTCACAGGATACAGTTCGCATGTGGAAGGATGTGTTCTGGGCAGATGTCAAAAAGTTTAACTTTTTGACAAACGTGTACAACACTGTGTGGTAGAGAAATACGTTGAGCACAGCACCCCCACTGTAAAACACGGAGGTGGCAGAAATGTGGCTTAAATGCGTCTGTTAGAATTGCCCAGTCAAAGTCCTGACCTAAATCTAATTGATAATCTGTGAACAGATTTGAAAAATGGATTTTTGCAAACACTATGCAACCAGCCTCACTGACCTTAGCTGTATGTTTCAAATAAGAATGGGCAAACCTTTCTCTATATAAATGAAATCTGGAAGCAACATATGTGCTTCTAAAGTAGATTTTGTGCTGGTTTGTCACATAAAGATCACTAAAATAAAAAATCTGAAAAGATAACACTTCTGGAAAAGCTCTGTATTTGTAAATGCTCACCTCCTGAATTTGCTGCAACCTCTCCTCCAGAGAGCTCATCGTGTCCTGCTCACGCTTCAGCTTCTCCAGTTTGGCGATGAGCTGGGAAGCAAACGCCGAGGGCTCGACTGGGGTCATCTCCTTAGGGAGCCGGTGTGTCCTCTGCGGGGCAAACAACACAGGGAGGGGAGGGATACTTTAACAAGTGTGCAAGTGTGGCTACTTGGTGTTTCAGATGGATGCAATATGGTGCATTAATCCAGTGCCCTTGCCCTAATCCTATCTTGTTCCAAAAAGCCTGTTACTTTTCCAAAAAAAGGGACCTAATACACACGCCCTTGCCCTCAAGCTAACCTGAACCTTTCTTGCTGCCCATCCCGTCCCAGATCTTCTCATGCCCAGTGCCCTTGGCAGTGCCAAGCTGCCGGGTGAGGGGAAAAGACGGGGGTAGCAGTAGCGGGGTAGCAGTTGGTCTCGCTCGGAGGGGAGGCCCCCTGCCTGTACCCTCTGTAGCCCGACCAAACCATCAGCAAGGCAGCCTCTGAAGTCAGCACACTTCAAAGGGCCCTTGTCAAACATCAAACGCACACTAGGGGTGGGAGGGACACGCGGCTTTAAATCTCCGAATAAAAGCCAGATATCGACGGAGAAGAGAGCGAGTGTGCGTGTGTGTGTGGGGGGGAGGGGGGTGGCAAAATTAACAGCATGAAGGGAGAGGAAGAAGATTGAGATGTGTGTGTTTGTGGAGTGGCATTGGTGGTAAAGAAGGTAGGAGAGAGAGTAAGAAGACAGAGGAGTCAAATACTGGGAAGATCTGAAGGAAAGTAGTAATTTATTTCCAGGCTGCATGCAGGGCAGCTCAGAGGTACTCTAGTCACATTATCCTCCTTTTTCTTTAACTATATGCGCTGGCTTCTCGTTCTTCATTTCATACTTTTTTTTTGTTATTTGGCACACTGGCTTTCTTGATTTTGACTTTTTTTTTGTTGTTTCTCTCATCTCTTTGTAGACACGATAAAGGGAAGAAGAAAAAAGGCAAGCGGAGCTGCTGGCAAAGGAGCGCCAGCCCTGCACGGGGCCCCCACTACCTGGGGCTGGTGCATCATGGGAGACAGAGCCATCTCCAAATCAGGAGGGAGACATTAAAGAAGAGCAAGTGGAAAATAAAGAGACAGAGAGAGAGAAGGATAGACTGAGAGAAAACTGGGAAAAACAAAACAAAAAAAAAAATGCACAAACACGCACACACATCTCCTCCACAAACACATACCTGTGTTTGGATATGAAAACAAAAGAAATGTGTGTTTATTTTCCTCCTTCTTAATCTGTGCCAACCTGTTTTCATCCAGTTCTTTAAACCATCTTGCAGCAAGTTCAGCAGGTCAGAAAATATCTCAAATCAACCAACCTACACTGTCTGGGTCACACACAAAACAGAAATTAAACCAAATACACATTCTTAAGGAATTCCTGGTCTGTAATCTGATATCATGACAATTGTTGACATGTAGTTATGGAGACAGAAAGATTTCAACTATTTCTATTATAACAGCCACAGAAGCACCTGAGATAGAAATATAACAGAGACATTTAGACATTAGGAGTATGCAAAGATACTTATTATTTTTTGGAAATATACAAGGAATTGAATTTGTCATACTCTGAAAAGAAACTGAAACTCAGAATGTAGATTCTAACAAAGATGAACTTACGGGAAAGTGGGGTAGCGTAACTTGGCCATTGATCTTAACGTTACGATGCATCTCTCGCTGCAGCTGCTTCTTGCTGCACATCTTGTAAGGAGGGATCCCATCTCTGCAAAAGATACCAACCATTTCATATTGTAAAAAGTAACTAAAATCCAATAATAACCCATTTATTTAATATGTGCTGATCACTGTATCAGATTAGCTCTTTTTTTTATTATTCATTTAAAACATCATGAAATAATACATAACAACAACCAATGTTTACTTTCATAATGTTGCTGTTTGTGTTTTTGGGATGGGGCACAATGTGGTATTTGTCCCGTCACTAACAGTGAAAGTGATGCACCGAAAGATCGGGATGTGGAACTGAAAGCAGAGAAGCAATATCAGCTATTGGCAATAATAGTAATATTTTCATATCAGATATCATTATCATCCCAGACTTTCATATCTATGAATATTTAGTGCAGAGTTTAAATTTTCAACTCTTTAGTATCCTTTATGAGTGATTAACATGGTTGGTGTTGTTAGCATAGCTAGCATTAGTAAAATACCAGTCTCCACATTGGCTTCAGGATTCAGACCATTATCTTTACTCGGAGGTTTTCAAGAGTTCCATCTCAAACAAGTTTCATTACATAGTAATTTCATTACAACTTTGCTGTCCATCTTACTGTAATCTGATTTAGTAATCTGTTGCTCTTGGCCTGCTCTCTCACAGCCTGAATGAATGACAGGCACGTTTCTACATGGAGAGAATACAGTTTGATTTAAAATAGCTTCTTAAATCTCAGTCTTTACTTTAATTTAATACCTCACTGATACGGAAAATAATAACTGAGTCTTCACTCAGTAACAGCTTCCTCAGCAAAGAGTGTTGTAGTTAGCATAACTTGGTATCGCTTGTGTAAGGTGCATTGACTGATCTGAAAATATTCTGATTTTCGAGTTTCAGACTGGTCACCAGACAGGACCCCATCAAAATGTACGAATTCAGTTCAACAGAGAACTTCTCAGTGCATCTCAAACATTAATGCAATCAAACGCTCAGGCAGCTCTTAAAAGTCAAGATAAATACAGAAACACAGAACAAAACATAAAAGAAAATATGAGCTAAAGGCAGCCTTTCTGATTTATCTACTCTGTTATTCAAACTGAGGGGAATAAAATGCAGCTTTCAGTATCTGGTTAGTTCGAAGCAACAAAAGCAGCATGCCAAATGGTACTCAGGTTCTTTTGGCTTGACAGCAAGATGAAATAGAGATGTTTAGCAAGCAACACTAAAACTCTCTGGACAATTAAGAGTTTATTCTGGGAATCTAATCCTCCAATTCTGTCTGCCGGCTTCCTCCAGTCAGCTGCCACTTACTCACGGCCAATTATTGCGGCCGCTTTGGCCGCTCAGAAGTGTCTGACCTAGCCCAATCGCTACTTTTTTTCTGCTGCCTCTTTGAAATCTCACACTCATGCACATATGCACCCGCTGCCATCTTCGTTTGGCAAGCGCTCCGCAGCGAGCCTCTGATCTCGGAAACATCAAAAGGCTGGTTTGTAAGATAAGGTAATGTTTGAAGTTGGTGCAGCAGCATTCCCCAGCGTCCAAGTAAATCCATAAATAAGATATAAGCAAAAAGAGAGAGAAAAAAAATCCCACCCTTCCACCATCACTATCACCACCCTTTCTCCTCTTTCTAAAATCTATCTTTTTGTTCTTTTTCTGTGAAATTAAGATTCAAATTTGCTGACCATCTTTTAACTGCTAATCAAGCTGTGATTGAAAAGGGGGCAAGGATGTGCTAAAGAATATGACTTTGACAAGTGATGCTGTTCAGCAGTTAGCTCATTTGTTTCATCTGAGGAACTTTATCACATTTAGTATCAGAGAGATTTAATCATGGACACAAGGTTGGCAATGTAACCTATGTTGATTCTTCTACCTCAAATTCAACGCTTCCCTAACTACAACCGGAGACTACAATCCGTAACCCCCGAAGGAACAGGAAGTAGCTATGGGAAACCCAACCTGAACTCCAAAGTTAGCAGCAAACAAAGCTTACCAACTCCTCCCTGACCGACTTCACTATTTATCAAAACATCCCAGACCATGTGACTGGACAGCTAGAGAATGGTTTCATGGCCCTCACTTTTATGGGGATCTCCTATTCAGCGGTGCAAGTCATTTTCAAAGCAGCTAGCCACCTTCTTATCCTGCTAAGCTCCCCTCACCTAACAATAGGCTGAAAGCGATTCGGATAAGCCCTTTATACTCCGTGCACTTTATTTTCTCACTCCCTTGCACTTGGGAGCCTCGCCACTCTTGCTTACAACTCTGGAAAATGGAGGAGAGAAGCTGTATGGGTAAACTAAACTGGCCAGGAGGGGAAAGGGAGGAGAAGGGGGTGGAGGTTCTTTACGTCTTGCCCCAGGGTCTAGAAATGAGTAGCCCCCGTGAAAGCCTTGCAGACACATGATCTCAGCACACTGCAGAGGCTGATGGCAGGAAACCGACCCACCATGTGAGTAAGCCGCCTTTCATTTGGTGCCAACATTTTTTCAATGAGTTTGTCTTGAGACCCCCCCACACCCTTCTTTACTCTCCTTACTCCTGCAGGTCTTCAAAAGGGAAACGCGATTAGATAATATAAAAAAAGAAAAAAGAAAAAAGTCTGGTGGCAGAAGGGTGGGTGGGATGAATACATATCAACATTGAGCAAATGAGGCAACGCCCCCACCCACATCAAGATGTCTTTTTTTTTTCCCTTGTTCTAGCCTGCAACACATCAGAATAAACTTCAAAAGGCCTTCAGACGTAATGACTTTCCCAGAGTTATCTCCCCTGAGGCCATAGTAACAACTGCACATTAATAGAATTACCTGGAGTCAATCACAGAGGATAATTAAAATACATTACACACCATTATTCTTCGGCAACGCAGTCCCCCGGCCCCAAGGAAAAGCTAAACTTGTTGGATTACAAGGCCAAATATTTTTCTTTACATCCCTGGACTTTTTCCTGGAAAGGTGTTGACTGACTTCTGGCAGGGGCTCATTCAGATACGATGGAAGTAATAAATTGCACAGAGTTTTGGCTGCGATCGGCTGCATGGAAACGAGCCTCCCGAAAATGCTGCAGTTTCATCATTTTAGGACCTGCATAAAAGCTTAACACTTACACACTACTGTCAGTCATCGACAGAGAGTCGTCTGTCGCTGCGTCGCTGGAGATCTCGCTGTCGTTGGCACTGGTGGCGGGGGCGAAAATGTAGCCGGAGTTGATGAAGTACGGGCTGGCGGGGTCTCCTCGTCGATGGGACCTGAGAGAGATACAAAAAAGCGTTTTTAACATGGGTTCCTAATAAAATGTGGGTGTAAAGGGTCTCAACCGATTTTCGTCTACAAAATTCCACACACCATTTTTACAGATTCACCAATAAATTGGTAAAAAAGTTGAACCTCTCTTTCCCTTGATCAGCGCAGAAAGATGATTGATGAGTTGAGGGCTGAGAATTTCTTTATTACTTATTAAATACAATAAAACCAAAAACTCCAACCAGGTTTTGGTCACTGTAAACATCAACTAGAATATAATTTACTACTATCAAAATCAAAGAACAGGCGTAACATTTTGTTTCTCTTTTTAGTGCATTAGTGCTCAAGAGAAAAAAAAGACCAGAACCAGTAAAAATTGGGATCAGAAAGTCAGACCTCAAAGAAAACGAAGAGGAAATTGATTTTAGGCAGTAAACACTTGATCTCTATCTGTTTTTATATTTTATTTCAGACAAATGATGGAGCACAATTCTCAAGTTGGCTGCATTTTAAGTGAAATTTTTCTTTTTTTGGCCTACAGACTAAGTCAAATCAGCTCTAAATAAAAGTATAACACCCCTAAATTTGATTCAAATCTAGACTGGATTTCCTAAAGTAAATTTAAATCCTTCAAGGTGAATCTTGAACCTTTGCTTACATGCTTTACTTTTATGAAAAAAGTTAATCTGGTAAATCAAATAAAACCTTTTCATTTATATATAAGTCAATGTAAAATGCACTTTTTCCTTAGATTTGTTTTCTAGACCACTGCTAAAGTTGGGGTAAAAAATTAGCAAGTGTAGGAAACCTCTTTAGAAATTAAACTGACCAAAACGGATTGTGAGAAGAATAAAAATTTTTCATAAGAATGTTATTTTCAAGTAGACAAGAGCAACTATGTTGGCTGCTAATGGTGTTTCAGGTGTCACTGTAGTCCTACTTAATTGACACAGTTTGCATATTCTTTTATTGGGGATCAGATGTCTCTTCCACTGTTCTTAGTTGGGTCAAAAGCTGAACAGTTTGGAAACCAGAGCTCTAGATAACAGAAACTTAAACATGTTTTCACCCTTCACTTCCTATTTCTCCATATTTACCCATATGAAAAATAACCAAAGCAAATGTCATGCTCTCCAGACTTCAAGATAAAGGAGGAAGGGTGAGGTGACAGTTTATTTGCTCTCATTCCTGCTCCTGTTGGTGTGAAGTCAAACAGCTCTGAGTTTGTTTTGCTGATGTCCCCTGCAGATTTCTGTAATTAGAGCGGCGTGTGTGAGAGGTGTCCAGGAGGAATGTGACATCAGCGTTATTCTACAGTTTGTTGTTTACTTTCGTGTTCTTCCTCTCTAACATGTAAGGACTGCGGCCTTTTGTTGGGCCCAGACTCCTGATCTCTCCCACTTTCACCTTCCTGACAAATGTACTCCTCCATCTCTCTTTGCTATCAGCCAGTCTGCCCCCCTTGCCACCTCTTCCCTGCCTTCCTTTCTAAAGTCTCTCTGTCTCTTAGCTCTCTATCCTGCTGTGTTGCATTCCTGCTCCAGGAGTGAAGGGGTGGACAGGGAAGGAGAGGAAGGGGGAACTTGAGCTTTAGAGAGGGAGTGAGAAGGAGAGAGGGAAAAAGGGGGAAGGAGGGCCCCTTTCTTTATGAGAATGCCTTCTGCCGGGAGAGCTGAGGAGAACCCCAGCATGACTAAAGCCGTAGGCCCCAAGCACAAATCTGACCTTTGGAGGGTCCACGCAAAGAGTCAGGTATTTAGCACAGCTGGGCTCTCTGCACACCCCCTCCCCATCTTTTCTTTTCTTTTTTTCATGACCCCCCCCACCCTTCCTGTTTTCTCCCTCTTCCCCTCCTCTTGTCTTTCTGTCTCCTTCCAAAGCATGCTTAGTCTCTGTCAGACGGATTTTTTCCCCCCTCTTTCATACAGAAGAGATAAAAGCGCAGGACAGAAATGAAAGAGGAGGGAAAACACTGACACACATAAATCCATTGCAGAGCGGGATCTGCGGTCGGAGCAGCGGAACTGAGATGAGGATGTTTTGTCGTGCCGTTCCACCGCTCTGGAGTCTGGGAGTGTTGGAGGTCCCTCCGAAAAGTGACGAGAGGAGTCTGTGCAGTGGCAAAATTAGTTCCACATGTTTGAGATGGAAATTGGTTGACCCACAGAGATGGTGAGGGGCAGCGGGAAAAGGGGGACGAAAGGGTAAAACGAGGATCTCTTTCTCTCTCTCTCTCTCTCCCTCCCGCTATTCTTTTTAAAGAGGAAAAACAAGAACACAGGAGATCACACCAGGAAAGCAGGATATGCCCACATGTCAACAAACCCTGCACTTATTGGTTCCCCTGCTCTCCACATGGCCACTTCCAAGCAAATGAGCAACTGTTGTTATCTCACATCTGCTCCCATGAAGGGCAAAAAAACTCTCAGGGGACAAACTGGAGTCGAGTTATTACACTCAAACTCCATTATTACTCTACATTTTTTTATACTTTTCCACTATGTATGTGCCGGTGAGGGATTCCCACGGTGTGATAACCTTGAGTAAAAAAAACAAAAAAACTTAAGAAAGTAAGAAAGTATAACAGCGTCACGGTTGTAGAGTTTCAAAACAAAAATGTACAACATGATCTGACTGCTGTTTTTTTTTCAAACAGCTTCACGTTTCCACTGACCAGCAGTGTGCAGCAACAGTTTGCTGAGACATAGCGCTACATATGTCTCATTCATCTCATTAAACCTTAGAAACAGAGAAAATTCCAGCAGTTTTAAAGCTCTAACTTGTTTAAAATCTGGTTATACCTGCAAATTTAGATTAAAACTTTTTTTTTTTTTGAAGTCCTACTGGAAACAAATTTCCACTATCACTAGGAATTAGCTACGGCCATTTTCATACCAAAGAGCCTGTTAAATACTTTAAAGCACCTTAAGTGGTCATTTGTTGAAGCACTGTACAAACAGGAAGCCTTCCTTTAGCCAGCAACAGGTGGGGAGAGGGCAGCACTGCACTACTCTATGCTCTATTCAGTCGGCTACAACTTCAGCCTCCCCAACACTGTGGTATCTCAAACTAAAGCTAGACTTTTCAGAACGTCAGCATACCTTTTCACCAGTAACAGACCCATTTGGGTACAAATGATCTACAAACTTGGCGTTTTCTAGCCAAACAAGAGCATAAAGCAGTGACTGCCTTCAGACAAGACAGATTTGTTTGGTCGAATAAGAAAGAAACAAGTTCTTGAATTTCCTTTGATGAAGCCTCATATGCACCCAATCCAAGTTATGGAAAATCTTCTTGGCCTGAAAAGATTGCAGCTGTTGGACAATGTGTGGGATGACTTCTTAAGATAAAACGCAAATGCTTTCCACACAGCTCTGCTTTCATCTCAGACCAAAAGAGCGATATCTGCAAAAGTTCTTTTGCTCTTTTTTTATTAAACTCTGTGTTTGAATTTCCAGATATTAAGTAGATTTTGTGGCAGTAAACAAAATTTATAAAGGCTTGGAGAGGGCAGATTTTATATA
>CAEGAE010069757.1:0-38554 GCA_903067095.1 Girardinus metallicus | reverse complement strand
GTACTTGAAATACAGCCAATAAAACAGGAAGTACCCCAGCCCTATCAGATGCAGCTTCCGGTTGTCGTGAAAAAGGTCTCTTGGCTTTACTGTAGGCTAGCTCTCTGTTACTGTCTCTTACTCTGCAGCTGTGGAGTCTCAATGTCTGGGATCATGAGCGCCCCCTGCCATGAGGCAAGAGAACTGCCTGCCTCCCCTCGAATCTGTTCCGTCTCGTTTCTGATCGCTCCTCAGCATACGGAACACGTTACACACACAGTTGTTTACAAAAAACACTGTACCTTATGTACATAAGCTAAATTATGGAAAATCAGTTCATATATTAAATGCCTTTTAACCATTTTATTGGCGACGTACAGACAGGAGGAACTTGCTCTCATAGAATGGCAGTTAGCGAGAGGCTGCACAAAACCAGGTGAGGCTCAGCTCGCTGCGTTTCTGAGCATTTTAATGGAAAAATTGAAAAATTCAGCGATTTTGAAGAATATATAATCAAAATTTGCTAAGCTAAATTTAAAATAAATACATTACAGTGCAAACCACAGGGTGAAAATAGCAATATAAATTATTTTATCGTTATATTTTTCCATTATGACAGGTGAGGCTCTGCCTCACTTGCCTCCCCTGACCGCACTACACTGAAGCGCACCAATACAAAAAACAGTACTAAAACTTATCACTTACTAATTTTGCTTTAAAGTTAAAAACAGAACCGTGGAAACTGCAGTGAAACAGAACCCCTGTCCCTTCATATCTAGCTCCTACAGCCTGATGCAAATTATTTGTTTTTGAACCAAACCTTCTTAACATATAATTTTATGCTACTGATATAGCATTTATACAGCATTCACCCTCTTTGACTTCGACTATCATTTTTATTTAAGCCACCTTCCACAACCAAGTCTGCTTTTATGTTGGAACTTACTGTTTATCAGTGGGAATAAAAAAGCGTGGAGAAGAAACAGCAGTGGTTGAAGGGAATTGAAAATTATTCATAGTTTTCTTTTGAAGTAGCTGAAACTCCATGGCTTGAGAACAGGTCCACAATGCATGCAAACTAGAGTACAGCAAATGGATGTAGCTCAAGACCAGCTACCATTTTCTTCTGTCCGACAAGACGTGACAGAAAAACAAGGTTTTACAACAAATAGACAACACAGACGGAACTGTTTGAAAGCCGTGATTATCCATCTACCCCAACTAGATTTAACGTATTTTGATAACATTTAATCTCAGTCTTGTTCTTTGTTTGCCAACTGTGACACAGCTAGGCCACAGTATGTGCAGTTCAGGAAGTCTTTCTGTTGTGGTAGTAACCAGGGACTGTGCTGTGCACATTTTGTCTTCTACTTTTACACTCACAGATATTTCCTCATGGTGTATGCACAGCTTCTCTGATAACTCTGCAGTGCCAGAGCAACGGACAGAGGTCAGAAAATAAAGTTACACTACAGCGGTGTTCACCTAAATGTAACAGAAAATCAGGGATGTGGTGGCTATCTTCTTTGTACTCTGACTTGTTTCCTGCTCAGAGTTATGATTGTTTTGGCCATGTAATGTTTTTGTTAATGTTCCAGTTTTAATCTTACTGTAACACCAGGCGGAGGGAACTCAAAACCATTCCATTGCTCAATACCAGGGTTCATACCAGTCATGGAATTTAATTTCTCCATGTTCAATGCCTGGAAAGTTATGAATTTTCATTCCAGGTCATGGAAAATCATGGAATTTGCAAATAAGGATAAAAAAATTGTTTTAGTTTTTTTTTTTTTTTTTTCCTGTGGTGCGTGTATTTCTACGGGTGTCGTCTCAGATTCGACCACATTTGGTCTCATCTCGGTCGCGGACATTGAGGACTCTGGATTTTATTTCAAGACCCCAACTGTGGAAACGACACTAAATTGAAAGCATACTGTCCAGTTTATTTGTCAACATCCTTCTTTTCACTGGAGGCAAAACATACTGACTGAAGTCCAAGCAATAATGTGACTTACTAATGAAGTGTTTCTGTTACCGCTGTCACCCATCACCTTCCCCTTTAAGACCGTACGCAGTGTTTTCCTCGGAGCGGGGGAATGTGTCTGTCTTATCGCCGGTAATAAGCAATAACCATCAGTGAGTAATTTTTCACGATGGCGGACAACAGAAAGTACGACAGCAGAGCCCACAAAAAGGCATCTTTACATATTTCGTTGGACGTGTTTAATACGTTCATCAAAATATGTAAAGATGCCTATCAGTCTTTTACAACATGATCAACAAACTCAATGTACCACCAATCACAGACACAGCCAGGCTGTTGTGTTTCTTGTATTAAGCCACTCCTGAACCAGAAATAGAATATCAGAAGCATCTTAAGAACCCAGACAGTTGCTCAGTGGTCTGAATTTCTCTTTCAGGATGAAAACAAATTGTGCAATTCGTCAAAGCGAGTCGGTGACAGTCGCCCAAAAATTTGGGGAGCCTTGCTGATGTTAATCCACTATTTTATCAAATCCAAAGACAGCACAGCCATCTAACAGAATGTTTTAGATCACAACATGCTTTCCTCCACCAATGAGGTTTATGGAGATACTGTTTTTATTTTCCAGCAGGACGTAGCACCTGCCCACACTGTTAGGAGTAGCAACGGCTGGTTTAATCACCATGGTATCATTGTGCCTGATTGGTTCACTGGTCTGATCTGAACTCCATAGAGGGTTCATGTTGTTTTGTCAAGAAGAAGAAGAAGAAGAAGCAGAAGGTAGTAACCGGAGTCGACAATGCAGATGAGCCGGAGTCAGTCATTAAATCAAATAGTTCCTGAATGCAGCATTTATGCAGTAATTCATGGAAAAGGGTTTCCAACCAAATATTGAGTTTATATACTAAACAGTGCATGAACATAAATAACTTTTTTCTTTCTTTTTTTTTTTACATAGTTCAATTTTGGGTTTTCACCAACCGTTAGCTGCATTTAGGCCTGCTGATTTATCAATTAATCACATAATCAATTATAGCGAGCTCAATAATTTTCATTTGCGTGGTTTCTCTTTTTTTCTTTGTTTTTCTCTCTTTCTACCAAAAACTGGATGACAAAAGTTTTCAGTCTCTTGCTTTGGTCTCAGCCAGCCCCGTTTTTTTTTGAAGGACAATTTTGTTTGTTTGCACGAGTGTTAAATGTTTATTAGAATTTATAGTGTATTGATCTTTGAGAATTTGTTCTTTCAGTATTATGCCATTACCATTATATTACTTGAATATAGTCTCAAAACAACATTATTGTTTATCACAATAACATTAAGAGAAACTAATACTTAAAATGCACCACACCGTATTTGGTGATTTGAATTGTATTGTTGGAACACATTAGCTTTTCCAATGTGCTACAATTTATCGGGATGCACCTTCGGTTTTTCCACAACGAAGCTTTTCGGCAATGAATAGGAACTCCACTTTTTTTTTCTCTCTTTCCTGTTTTTTTTTCAAAAATAATCTTGAAAAATGTAAAACCAAGTCACACAGCGGACAGCTTTATGACACAGTGGCATGTTGTAAAGTCACGCTGCTGTCCAGAGACGATAATTATTTCTCAGGTCGGCCAACTCGACCCGAGAACAAACTTCTAAACTACCCGTCACTGCCAAGTCAGAATTAAGAGCCGCAACCGCCTGAGGTGCCGAAAATGGCACTGAAACAAAGTGGCCCGGCAGAGTGATTAAAAAAAAAAAAAAATCTCGCTTGTTTCACAGAAACCAGCAGCTGTTTGCTAAATCACCTGTTAAAGAAAGCATAGTGCCAAAACTCTGTTTAAATAGCACACACTAATGCCTCTCATATTTAATCGCTCACTGAACAGATGCTGGTGGCTTTTAATTAGGCAACTTTGTAGTTTTCTTACTTCTCATTGAGTGCTAATCTCGTCTGCTTCATGAACCTGTGGTCGGAAATACTGAACATGCCATTTTCCACATTGCTGAACTGCTTCTAATGACCAGTGGATAATGGCCTGTAGCCACTCAAGCCTTGAAGTGGGTAGAGCGCCGAGTCAACAGGTTCAATACGTGGCATTCTGCTGGACTCTCAAAAAAAAACTTTAAAATGTAATTAAAAAAAAAAAAGGTGGTAATGTCTGCAGATTATGACTGTACTGGTGATAACCACAATGTGGGCGTTTGTATAATTCATATTTTAAATTGCCTGCTAAATGTTTTTAACTCAGTAAATTGTGAGTACACTTCAGAAGGCGTGGCAAATGTTTATCAGATTGAAAGGCAATAAATGCATGAATACTTGGAAAAAAAAACACTCACTGAGCATTACAGAAACAACTTATTATATTCTGAAATTATATTCTCTATTTTGATGTTTCAAATGTTTTTTTAAATCAACAAATTGTGCATTTCTGAGGCATTACAAAGTATGACATATGTTTCTGTGATTAAATTTGAAAACAATTAATACATATTTACTTATTTTTAACGTCATCAGGATCATAATGTATGGCATGTTGAAATTCCTCTCGGTTCCGGAGACCCAGCAGTCCCACTCCCTGCGGTCCATGTTTAATTAAATCAAGACACTCTTGATTGAGCTAGGTAAAGTCATGAGCCCCTGACTTTGAATTGGCCCATTACAGCATATTAGCATTGTTGTTTTGCTGAATTTTTTAATGTTTTTCCTTAAAAGACCAGGCCTACTGGGGTTTCTGCTTAGCTCAGCTGCTGCGCTTGGCACAGCCAACCTGAGTTCGATCCCTAGTCTATGACCGCTGACCCTCTCCGCCCTCTTCTGGTCTGCTCACTGTCAAATAAAGGCCACTGCTACCTGCAGAAATCTTTAAGGTACTGTAAATAGATCAGGAACCTTGAGGAGTAGGACAAATGGTGTAGCAGTCTACCAAAAGTCTTCAAAAGTTTAGCTTTTCCTGGCTGAAAAATGTTTCATTTAGCAAATCTGGTAAAGAACTACATCTTACCCCTTTTGCAGGTCTTTCAGTTGAGCATTCAATTTGCCTTTTCTGGTCAGAGAAAAACAAAACACTAGTTTTTCTGAATATTTCTCAAAATGGAAAAACGATATGAACACAGTCAAGGTGACACAGAGTTCTTTATGCAAGTGTTGGGAATGTTTGGCTTATGTAGTTATTAATAATTCTGACTGTCGTGGCATCAGGGTTAGGGTTCCGGCTTGTAGGACTTTATTTGTGCCGCTGTCAACAATGGCGTCTCACTATGAATGCTGGGAGATGCAGTTCGCTGGGGAAGTTTCAATCCAACATAAGACAAAAACAAACAAGCGAAACAAAAACTTTGTAAAAACGTCGGTAAACCCCCCCCCCCCCTTCCCCCAGGAATAAATATCCATTACAGAATGATTGCACTACAATTTAAGGGAGTTTTTTTTTTTTTTTTTTTTTTACAATTTTGCACTGACATTTTGTTACTGCAATACAAAACAAAATGACTTCAAGGATTTTTACACATCTTTATCAGGGGTGCTAATAACAAACTATTAAAACGTACATTTCACAAAGCACTCTGTAGTTTTATTGTGATTCTCCATCAAATGAGATGAAACATAATCATCACAAAATGTAAAACTCTTTCAATCTTAGTTTTTTCTTCAGCCAACATACTCTTGCGTTTGTCTCTGTACAGCAGAGACACACTGATTAGGATGTTGCAGCTATTTTCAACCAACCGGAGTTGATTTTGACTTGACGCGAAAACAGCATTTATATAATATATTCTCTCGCTTACAGCCAATTTAGAACTCAAAATGTCCATCGAAACGTGTATATTTTTTTTAACACGTGGGCGTAAAAATCTGTGTTTTAATGAACACCTCTACTTAGCTTATAGAGGAATTGCATAGGCAAAAACGTCATTCTGCAGCTGCATCTACATATTATTACCCTGAATCATTTTTTTTTCAGCTGTTTAGCATTTTTATTTATTTATTTATTTACTTTTTACAGTCCATCCTAAACAAGATGCTATTTTGTGCATTCATAATTCCTTTGCCCTCAAAACTTCCTAACGGGGCAATGCATTTTCTCACTCATTTCCTTTCCTGCGATCATTTGCATAACTAATCTGGTATTTATATTCATCAATTGCCTCATTAATTAGGTCAGTGATCAAAGCAGGATTTCTCTGTCACTCGAAAAGGGAAAGGGAGAAAGCACGGCGTTTTTTATTGGCTCGCTGCTACTTCCTCTGCGCAGCAACAAAGCAGGGAGTTTTGGGCTGAGATCTAAAACATAATTTCTTATGGAGAGCCTGCTGAGAGATACTGCACTCTTATGTAACTCAGTAACATCATTATGATGACAGTCTGAGAAGGCAGAAAGCCCTCCATATTTTTTGCCGGTTACCGCCAGGAGCTCCTGTGTAGGATCGCCTACGCCATCTACTGGTAGAAAAGCGGAGCGTTTCTTAACCTCTCCTAATGACCACACAGGGGAGAAGGGCCAGAGGGAGACAAAGAGGGGGAGGGGGGGGGAAACAGTCCTTTTAAGGGACTGGATTTGAGGTTTTTGAATAGTGTTGACATGCATGGTCCACTGTGTGAATGTATTGTTAGTCAGGTGAGGGAAATCCATATTCTGAGGCTGACGGTGGCGATCTGCTGCTCCTTTGCCGACAGCGATGTGCAATTTGTCCACCCTCTCGCCATTCAGCCAACTTCAACCTCTCATGTGGCATCGCCCCGAAGACAGCTTTGAGTTTGCCGGGCATTCATGTTGTCTTGCTGACACACACACACGCGCACGCACACACACTGTAACCAGAAAGTGCATCCGATAGGTCCCAGGTGCTCCGTTTCTCCAATCTCTCATCTGCTGAGGGATTTTAGCATCATCACATAAAAAAAATAAAAATAAAATAAAACACTGCAAACAAGACACGGCAGCAGAAAGTGCTGAACCATCTGTTTTACGCATGAGGAGCAAAGCAAGAATGGTGAAATATGAACAAAATTGAAAAAGGCATGATCAATTTGAAAGGCATGGCTGCACTGACAAATGAGTGTCGGCTTGCTTTAATTGTGCATATTGAAGTTTTTGCACCTCAGTGAGTTAAGCCTCCCATTCTCTCACTCATTCCCTCGCACTAAAATAAACCTTTCCCAAACACAGGGCTATAAATTATGCTCTACTAGATTTAAAAGTCATTCAATAAATGACCTAAATGACGGAACAAACCATATATTAACTCAGGCTTAAACCGCTGAGCCTCACCAGGTTAATTTGAACTCTGACAGCATGCCAAGCAGCACTCATTTAGTGTTTCTAATAGTTTAACAAGAAGGGCTTTTTGTTTGTTTGTTTGTTTATTTTTTCAGATTTAACTGAAAAAGACTTAACCTTTGGACAATTTTGAATTAAAATGAGTTACTATGACATTTTACTTTTCTTTGGGAGTACTTTTGAATTTGAACATGGTATTTTAATTCAATGAACAACTTTTGCTTTTGCTTAAATTTTTTTCTCCCCCTTCCCAAGGAAAAAAAGGAATTGAGTCCAAGATTTACTCTTTTTGTCATTCTAAAGTGAAACATGAAAGTACACACAGACCTGCTTGCAAAATGATGTACGCCCCTTCAGCTTTTCTACACTTGGTCACGTACAATCACACACTTTAATGTGCCCTACTGGGGTTCGTAAAATAGACAGACACAGGGATAGTGTGTACACGTGAAGTAGAAGCAAAAGAATATGGGTTTCCGAAGGTTTTGTACATGCAACTATCTGAAAATTATGGCAATCATTTGTAGTCAATCAATGCCTTATTGAACCGTCTTTTGACGCTATTACAGCTGCAAGTCTTTGGGGCTTTGCACTTCTAAAAGTCTCACACTTTTGTCCATTTCTTTTTATGTAGCGCATTCTCAGACAGAATGCACGAAGAGCTTGAAAACAGTAGTTTTCAAGTATCGCCACATTTTCTCAGTCAGATTTAGATCTGGCTCATGTACCATGATCTAAACTGTTTCCTTATAGTTCTGGCTCTATGCTTAGTGTTATCCTTCTGAAAAGGGCTTTGCAGCCTCAAACGAGTTTCAGTTCAAGACTCAGTATGAAGAACTCTGATCGGCTTCATGCTGCAGACACACATTCCTGCAGCGTGAGGCTGTTTTACAGTACAGATTCTGTATCAGGGTGATGTGCAAGTGTTGGTTTTCTGCTACGCATTTTGCATCGGATCAGATCACTTTCCTCCGCATGTTCACCGTGTCTCCCACAGGACTTCTACTGGCTTTCCTTCAATAACAACCTACTATTTGCCACTCTTCCACGAAGGCCAGATTTGAGCGATGTCTAACTTTTACATTGTCCCGTCAACAGATTCTCCGAACTAATCTGTGGATGTAACTCTTGGCCTGTCAGTTTGGTTGGACTGCTGTGTCTCAGTAGCTCTGCATTTGTGCCATACTCCTTCCTTTTTCATATCACCATACTGTGTGACATGCTTGAGATATTTGTTTTAACAACCTAGTCCTGTTTTAAACTTATGTCTTAAACAAGAAGCTGATTGTTCAGCAACATCCTCTGACAAACCTCCCAGGCCTTAAAAGAGATCCAGACGGACTCTATTGACTAATTAGGACGTTCTTAATTAGTTGCACTGAATATTATTTAGTGGCATCAAAGTAAATCGGGTGAACACAAATGCACCCCGCACCCTACTGTTTATCGTTCTCCTTCTACTAAGCAGTCATGTGACCCATCATGTAAAGTTTTAATAGTTTAAAATAGACAAAAGAGGCCAGAAGGACATTCTGAAGCTCAAGGTGGTTCTTGATATTGGCTGTGTAAGCAGTTGCCCAGGGCAACAATAGAAAGGGACCCAAGAACTAAAATTTAAAAAAAAGTATGTTTCCTATGCTTACTGGTGAGTACCCGGAGACTAGCTTGCCTGTTTTCTGCTTAAGAAAAACAAACAAACAAAAACACTGAATTATTTGCATTTTAATTGGTTGGTGGGAGGAGCATGGAGGGGCTTGCCCAGCGCACCATTCCGGCAAGAACCACCACTGATAAGGTGTTGAATGGTTTTAACTTGTAAGGTATTCGATTTAGACCAAACAAAAAAGATGCCAATCATTTAACAACAGTGTGTTTAACCAGAATTGACAGTAAAACTAAGTGAAGGTAATCCTACTAGAAGACAGCCTCTCATGTCAGTCTCCTCACCAAATGCCACACAAAGATGCCAATTACAGTTTCCCGAAGACTCTGTCAATAACAAGAGATCCCAGTAACTCTTCTTCACCATATAGATCATCTCTGCAAGTAACAAGATGCTCATATTTAGAATATCCCCCATTCAGGCTGGCCGATTCCTCTGCCACAGACAAAGGAGGGATTTATAATTCACATGACAAACTGCCATGGATGCAAGTTCTGGATGCAAGATGTAAAAAAGAACTGCCCTCTTTGTTAACAACATAAAGAAAACCTTAAACTATTTATAAAATATACTGTCAAAATATCTCACATTCACTCAGCATTGCAGCTTTTTCAGTAAGAGCAGCCATGACTAATCCAAGATGAAATGAGCTGGAAAGAGTGTGTGAGGCCTCGGAAACTTAAAAAAAATAAAAAAAAAGAGGGGGAGAGGGATGATGCCGTTCATACACAGTGGTGCACAAAAATATCCACTCATGGTTCCGCGGAAATTCTTTCACGAGGCTCAAAGAGCAGAAGATTAAATCCCATTAAATCGCTGCTCTTTCAATAAAACGAACAAAAGAAAAAAGAAAAAAAAAAGCGAGCTGATTACACCTTCAGGCAGATCTGTGAATATTTCTGATTGAATGAATGACTAAATCAGCTGACACTGTAAAAGCGCAAAGCGGGGGAACGCCGACGGAGTGGCTTAAAGGGGAGGAATGGCGGATGGTGCAGAACGGCGTGCGGCCGCGGGGTTCGGTCCCCCCAGCAAGCAGGTTGAAGCTCCGACTCTCAGGAGAGGTGCGGAGCTGTAATTACCTGCTGTTGCTCTCATCAAACTCCTGCCACTTTCAAGGTGCACTTAGTTTTGTTGTCCGTCGCCGACGCTTGGGAGCAACTTTACTTAAAAAAAAAAAAAAAAAAAAAAAAGATAAACAACCATTTTTTTCCCCCTGTTTTTGGCTTGATTTTTGCCATTAAAGAGGTACGTAACCCCAAAAATGTGCGGACTAATAGGTTCAGGCTTTCTGTCCAAAAGTGGATGAACCAATGACTGCAGTTACTCTACAGACATGCACTGATCTATTGGCTTTCTACGTATCTTCCTGTAAAGACAGTATTAACATGGAAGTGGCATTATGTCACCCTAATAAACAGTTGTTATAACAACTGGTGTCACAATTACTGACACCACTGCTGTTGTAGGTGTTTTGCACATCTCCCTTTCGCAAACAGGACAGCTCTTATATCCCTGTCACACAATAACACACGTGGCTTTTGTTTCAACAGCAAAGGAAAACATGATTCCAAATGAAATAGGAATTAAACACACTGGCCTATTGATCAGCAGATCAATAAGCTTGTGAATGTCTGATTGGTTGTCCTATGATACTAAAAGGCAAGACGTGGCTCTGTATGCATGTTTATATTATCGGCTCATAAAAATGGTACTCTTGTGTCATGTCATCTAAACCTGAAAAACTGAGTCATGCATTCAGTAAGTTCACACAAAAATACTCAGAATTTTTTTAAGTTGGGTATAAAAAAAACCCCGCTTTTCAGTTACTTTGAGTTTACAGGAATCACGGAGGTACTTATAGAAGTGTTTTTTTTCCTAAAAGCAAGTCTCTTAAAACAAAGTACTTTTCACAACCGTATAAATTGTGTTAAAGGTGAAACTTTTCTTAAATTTTCACTGGCAAGGATCTTCTTCTACAGAAAAAGTAGAATTTATTTTAAGTCTTTTTACACGTTTCTACCAGGGGTGCCATCAGATCTGTCTGCATCTGTAGATGATTAAGAACAGCTGCCGACAAAAAAAAGAAGCAGTGATTTTCCTTCCCACCTTTTTTTTTTTTTTTTTTTTGCAGTGTTTTTTCCATCAGTAAGCATCTGTAATGAGACAAAAAGGAGGTCAGACACTTTGCTTAATGACAGTTCAGCAGGGAGGACCTCTCGCCATCATTCAGCATGATAAGTTGCGAGAAAACCTGTGCGATTAGACTGGAGAGGAGCTGAAAACTGTGTTTGCCTCTGAAGGGTTTTATAGGTCACTGGTATTCAATTACATTACCTTTGACTTTTATCTGGAAGTCAAAGATAGATTTTTATTTATTTTTTTAAGATTTTTGATCTTTTAAAAGTTTGACTTTGGAGAATTTGAATGGAAAATCAAAGTGAGGTTCTTCAGGACTCCTCTTCTCACATCTAGATTTGGCCGCACCTCAGACAAATGTTGGAGAGGTTGTGGATTGACTGGCGACTTCACCCATATATTTTGGGACTGTCCAAAACTTTTAACATATTTGAAAGAGATACAAAGAGAAATGAATACGTGCCTGGGCATTACAATCCCCTTAGAACCATCTTTAATAATACTAGGTGTATTCCAGAATAAAATTCAAGCTCACAATAAGATTTATGTCTTAAAGATTCTACTTGTTCTTGCAAAGAAAGTGATCACGGTCTCATGGCTGAAACCTCAGCCCCCAACAGTCTCTCACTGGAAGAATAGAGTGAGGAAGGTTATACCATATTGGAACAAATTACAGCTAAACTACAGATGAAAAGTGACATCTTCTTAGAAAAATGGTCCCCAATTCAAACACACATTTCATACTACAGTTGATGGAGGTTACGATCGATAAATAGGAGATTCTCACCTGTATTTTTTTCCATGTTTTTGTTTTTTGTTGTATTTCTTTTTAGATTACGGACAAACAAAGCCTCTTATGGAACATAATATGTAAAGTTGTACGTGCAGTTTGTGAAATATATGTATGAAGCATGTGACTCACACTGGAAAATCTGAATAGAAAGTTCAATAAAAAAAAAAAAAGGTTTGACTTTTACTTGTTAACACCAGATTTGTTTTGATTTCTCTTATACAATTTTCTTTTTGCAGATGGGGAGAATTGCCTTATTTTCCCATGCTTGTCAAACAAGTTATATTTTAAGTCACCTAAACAGAGACTGCACAACTTGCGATGGTAGTTCCTGAGGAATCTGGTAAATAATTCTCAGTTTTCCAAAAAAAATAAATAAATAAATAAAAACACTGAAAACATAATATTCAGTGTTTTGTTGACATTTTTGCTTACCACTTGTTTGGGAACATATGCACTGAATGATACACATCCAGCAAGACCTTAAGGAAACAGGAAAGGTGAGTTAGAAGAGCAAAAAAAGCACACTGCAATAAGCAAACACATCACAAGCCCATGTGATTTATTACAGGGACAAGATGACATTTTTCATTGCGGATAAGCTAGAAAATTTTTCTTTTTTGTCTTTTTCAATATTTTTCTTCATTTTCTTTTCTTAACTCGGAGAGCAAATCTTGCAATTTTCGTCACACGTTTCTCGAGTAAAGAAAAAAAACAGCGTGTTTATCTCACGAGAAGAGGAGAATCCAACTGAGAGGCTGTCCTGAAAGGCAGCATATTGGAAAGCAGGGGTGGGAGGCGGAAGCTTGATAAGGACTCAATAAGGGCATCATAAAAACGAACGAGTAATTTTAAAAAAAATATTTATATTTAGTTGAGTAGTCTCTTTGAAATTGATTAGTATGAGAAATACCTTTGAAAGTGTACATCTGCTGCATATACATAAGTAGCCATTTTTCTCTTAATCTCTGATATTAAAACACACGTTCCTGTTTTAGATCATAATTTACTGAAACTTTGAAACTTAGATCAGGAGGGCGTGACCTGCTTTAAGAGACTTTCTTTGTTGAGGCAATAATTATAATTTTCACTTTTAATATTTAATTTTCAATACTTGCCCTAAACTCCAACTTCCGTCCCCTCTTGTGATTTCTGGGATTCAAAGCAAACGTCTTCAACACAACAAGGCTAACACAAATCTTTTTCAGTTTTTCATCACAACTTCCTACTTAATAGGACGCACGTCTCCAAAGTATGCCTCAAATGTTATTTTGGCTCGGCTCGCTGTAAAGACAGAAAGGAAGTGCTTCGAGATTGAGACCTTAAAGTAGTTAGCTAGAGCTGAAAGGATCTGGCAACGGGTGACTGAAGTCAGCGTTCCAGGGTCGTCATGTCTGCCAAGGGAGGCTCATAATATAGAAAACGTGAACGATAAAGGCTCTAAGATGGGCTAGCATAGTACATCATCCCCATTCCGAGATATTTGCGTGTGGGTAGGAATCTGAAAACTGCGGTTCATGTAGTATCTGGGACATAAAACTTGGGGTCCAATGAAACTAAATCGGTGGGCTGACCCGTCAGGCTCTTCTTCAGAGGGGGCCTCAATAAGGCAGCGCGCTATCAGCCCACCTCGGCTACAGGCTTATCTTTCACCAACAAAAGCGAAGCCTGAGCTCATTGTCCATAATCACTGTGTGCATTATATAATGGCCTATCTATCAATCGATAGAAGCCCTAAATCAGGATTTCAAAGTACGAGAAATACAGTTTTGGTTACTTGACACAGTCTTCACAACAGGAGTCTGTTCTTTAAGTCCATGTAAACTAAATAAGATAAATACGCATGTAAAGAAATATGCAGCTGTGTCATCATCTTTCCTAGTTACTATTGGATAATGTGCGATGTATGAGATAAAATATGTGAAAATTCTTTTGCCTTTGCCCACTCATGCCCCACAAGGGGGCAGCAGTTTCTTGATGTCCTCAACAGTTCTGATGCAACTGAGGAAATATGAATTATACCATGCTACCTGTAGCATACTTATGCTGCTCCATGAGCTGAATTAACATTTAAGACAGCCACAGTGAATTTTGTTTGGAGGAGATGAGCACATGGGTGTGTTCCTTTAAGAAACTCTACAGCACAAGGAAAGAGAAGGAGAAAGTATGGCCTCATGTCTTTACTTCTATCACTCCACGGCGCGATTTAGACCAGCGTAACCCAGGCCAGGATGTTTCTTTTTACATTGTAAATACGAGAAAATTAGGTGTGACGTGTTTGAACATCGGGAAGTTTTACAGTTCCTATCCTATCCCCCAGTATCTATATCTCCTGGAACTTTGTCAAACTTTGCCTCGTTACAACCAAAATTCACTGTGTATTTTCTGAAGAGTAGTGCGAGTATCTTATTTGTCCACTTAACTCTGCTCTGAAGAAACAACCAGTCACTGGAAATCACTGTTATGACCACGTGCCACGAGTAGTTTTACAAAGCTGCAAACATACCAAGACACGTGGCTGTCCACCTTAATTTACCTGCCGGCCAAGGAGAGAATAGAGCTTTACCTTCTAGTACAACAACAACCCTAAAACAGAGCTGCAATTCAATTATTTAGATCCAATCCCATTTCTCAATTGCCCAGTCAATGTCAAGACCAAAATCTGATTGGGAATCTGTGCTGGAAATTGTCATTGACAGATGTTCTCCATCCAATCTGAATGGGTTGAGTAAGTCGGCAGAGATGAAATTTTACTCCTTTTTAGGCTCTGGAGGCTGTTACTGAGCAGTAAATGGACAGGAAAGAGGGAGAAGTGAGAAGGAGAAGACGTCCAGAGACACCAAGCTTCCAAACGTTGTATATTGTTTTGTGTTTGTCTATTACTGTGGTATTCAGATAAAACTCACTGAGGCCCAGTTACAAAAATTTCCTCCTAGTAAAAAACCCAAAGGAAAGTCCAACTTCTGTCTTTAATGGTCTTTCCTGCCAGTATGTTCACATTTTCCCCATTAATCTGCACTTTATAGTAAACACCTAGCTATGTTACCTTAAAAGTAGACCCAAGCAAAGAAATGTTAAGTCATTCAGATTCAGATTCAGAAACCTTAAAACCTTAATGGTTTTTTTTTCTTAATGTGAAGAGGTCCAAGCCAAAAGACCTGAAGCCTTACACTTCAACTTGAAGGAAAATATCAACACCCCTAAAAACGGGGGGTGGGGGGTGGAGTACGAGTAAAGCAGGCAAACATTTATCTTTCTATAAAAAAAATTGTTTTTAACTAAAACAGGGTCACATTGTCAGAAAACAAATAAAAAGTGGACTCTCTGTTGGCTCTGCACCTAAACTGTCCATTCCTGGAAAACATTATCCACGAAAATGACCTATTTTCCTGAATTCATCAGATTGGGGACGGGTCCAGAGACAGAGCCACCATGTCAAGTCCCAATAAAGTCATTTCATGTGGATAGCTGTAATTCAGGAACATATGAACAAATATTAAAGAGGTAGGGATAATTTTCTACTTTTGCATAGCACTGTATTTGGCAGCCAAGAACAAGTATTGCAGTCGTTTTGAGCTTTTTTTTTTTTTTTGCCCTGGGCTGAAATATGCTTGCAACAAACTCTCACTCACTTTTTTTCTTCTTCTGCTAATGTGCTTTGGCACTGACCCCCACACGTCAGTATACTGTAAATTCATTGGTCAAAGGCATGCATGGACTCTGGAACCCTTAATCAATTACCGTATAGGCCTGGAACTGGACTGAGCAGTGTATAAAGGAAATGCTACATTTGACTGCAAAGTGGGAAATCTTCACACAGCAGCTCGTACTATACATATTGGCTCCTACTATACCTGGCAGCTATAAGCATTATATATATATATATTTTTTTTTTTTTTTTTTTTTGCTACTCCTCCGGGAGTATTTTACATAAAAGTGAAAGTTGTTATACATTTCTATGAGTTTTTAACCGCTCGCTCTGGGTCGGCTTTTTGCAACTTTGAGGGAGTTAGTCCCGTGAATGCTAAACTCGAAATGCATTCAGGTCCCATAAGGTGCTCCTGGCCCCCACAGCCGCTACCCTGACCCGTGACTTTAAGCAGCGCGAGCTTTTGAAAGAAAGAATTTCGGTAAGACGCTCCACATTCAACACCTACCGGAAATGATTAGAATGCCTCACATTTTTTTTTTCGGCTCCACCGTGCAAAAACACCCAGATCCATGCTTTGAATCTCAAACGCGGAGCAGCAGCAGCCGCGGAGCTGAACGCCGTTGTGAAATTTAGGAACCTATAAAATGTAATCAGTGTCCTGAAGGCCCCCGGATCAAAATGAATAATGATATCTGGCCACGGAGGCTAGTTCTCCTTTTAGAAACACAGCCTCTTGGAGGAGATAAGGGGAAAGAAAATAGTTGTTTCGCTATTCCCTTATCAGTGAGAACTGCATAATGTAATCTGACTCAATGGCGTATCAGATCAGTCACTCAGAGAGCGCGAGAAAGAAAGAGAGAGAAAGAAAGGTGGGAGGGGGAGAGAAAGATGGGGAAGTATAGCTGATTAAAAATAACTTTTTTTTCTTCTGAAAAATGAACTTTGGCAGAGAGGAAGTGGGATATTTTTACTTACATTTTTTGAACTATTGCACTTTTGTCACATGTTTAGCAAATTGCAAAGTGACAATGTTTGGATGTCACGTTTCATTCTGATCAGAGTGTATTTTTGTTGCTTAGAAACAAGAAATTAGACTAATTTAGTGATAGTTATCTAAAACAAACAAACAAAAAACAAAAGTAAAATTTTACCCAGAAGTAGCCAATTTTTTTTTCTTTCTTTTTTTGAAATTCTTCCAAGATTGACTCATCCAGGAAGTCAAAAAAGATCCAGCAAAAAAAAAAAAAAGAAAGAAAGAAAGAAAGAAAAAGGTTGAAATAATGACCGGCCAACATTCGGCTTAGTGACGATTAAAATTCATGGCTCTACAGTCGGAGGCTCTGGTATAAAATTGTATCCGTTTAATTACCGTGAATACGGCAGATGAATGTCAAGGCTCATCGCAGGTAAGAAACAAAAAAAAACTCTAATCAGGAATGAAACCGAGCCGTCTGGAAAACAAAAAAAAACACAAAACCTGAAAACATCTGTATTAAATCATACTCAGTGTTACTAAAAAAAAAGAAAGGGGAGGAGAGGGAAAGAATCACTGGAGTATGAACTCAATCATTCTCTAAATCTCAGAGGGCGACATGAGGTTATCTTTTTATGAGAATAAGAAAAAAATAAGACATATGTGACTACAATCACTTCAGATAAGCTCAAAGTTCCGTTATTATGCACCAGTTTGTCGTATTTTGCTGTTTTAGAGCAAAAACATGAAGAAGTTCAAATGATACGAATCCAATTGAGGCCATTTTTTCTTTTTTTTTTTACTCTTTAGTTTGCCTTTACCAGTAAATTTAAGCTAACTTAATCAGCTACTTTGTTTCAAACTAAAAGGTTGTGAGTTTGTAATTTCCTCTACTTATAGAGCTTTTCTGTATCCATGTAGCACTATACCACTCTGCATTCATGGATCCTCTAAAAGCTGGCTTTTCTTTTCTTTTTTTTTTTTTTTTTTTTTTTTTTTTTTTTCCTTCACATTATCCCGCATTGTTCCGATTGCGAGCGAGTTCGCACTCCCTCTCGCCTGTGCAGAAGAGGGTCGTGGGTGACTCCCTCTTTTCTCATTGAACAATATCAAGTGGGGGGGAGTGAAAATAATTTCATATTCAGCCCCGTTGTTTGTCTCGGTGCTGCGCGTGCCGGCTCAGCCAGGATTTGATCATCGGGACCCTGTTGTGTTGTTCAGAGGAGGCAGCGAAAGAAAAAAAAAAAAAATAATAATAATAATAAAAAAAAAAAAAAAAGTGAGGAAGAGACAAAGGCTTGTTCTCTGGACTGCGAAGACGACAACAACAACAACACGCAGCACATCTGTGGAGATAATTCCCCCGGTGACCAGCTGTGGACATTTTGGAGCCAATTGAAAAGGCAAGCAAAACGTACAGGCTCCTCTATCTATGGGAAGCATATGACAATGGAATCATCCGTCTTGCATCACTCCCACCACGCCCACGTCTCCTTACATGTCTCCACTTTGGTTTCACTTCCCCCCCCCGCCCCCACCGTCTATTTTCCCTTTGACTCGATTTCGCAAACGTGCTAGGGGAGCCCGGAGGGGGGGAAAAAAAATAACAAAAAAAAAACAAAAAGCACGCACGAGGCTCTTGCTATGCCAGTCACTTCTTTCCATCTTCACATTCCTGAGAGACCTAATTGATATTCCAAAGCGGAGCCGAAGCCGCATCTCAGGCTCACCTTAGTCATTAGTGAGCCCCACAGGGCTGTTTGCATTATAATCTCTGATTTAAGGTTGTGTGCTGCCTCGGCGTCCTTCCCTCGAGGTTGAGCCGTGCCGTGCGAAAAGGCCGTCGGGGTATTCGAGCTCAAATTAGACGCTGCGTCTAAAACGCGGGGGTTACAGGTTGTAGGCTCACACCTAAAAGAAGAAGGAGAAGAAGAAGAAAAAAAGACATACGAATCAGCAGAGCAGATTTAATATCCTCGCCCTCACCCGCCTGAGTTCCGTCACAATGCGCGAGGAGTGAAATCTAAAAGGTCCACCTGGACATTTGTACGGTAAGGACGGAAGGGAAAGTGCTCACAACTCATCAGATCGGTTTTATTTGTGGAGGGACCGTAAAAAGAATGCTAAATAGTTCCAACCCTCACTTGTTTATTTTTATATTCTTTGTGCAGCCACATGAACATGAGGCAAACAAGGTATATTATAGGTTAATGAAATTTCTGTCTACCTTTTGTCAACAGCATAGCCCCTCGTAAACCGCTTGCTGATGTGGTAAACTGGGTCCCAGTTCACCAGATACTCTAGATTACTTACATACAAGCTGGTCACCAATCAGGGTTTGATTCTGTTATTGAGAGTGGTCAAAACAATAATCAACGATAAAATATAATTAAAACTTGAACAACTTTCATACTATTTTTTACATTGTTTCTGTCGCTTTTTGAGAGATGCGGCTCATCGGGAAAAAAAAAACTTCTTGAATTAATAAAAAAAAAAAAAAAAAAGTATGCCAGAAATATACATTTGAGTGTTTAAAGACATTGTAGGTGTAAAATTGGTGAAAAACACATCATGTTTTTTGAGCACCCGAATCGTTGCGTTCGGGCTCTTTCGTGTATTCTAGAGCAGAGGATTCATTTACCTTAAACCAGGCAACGTTTTGTTGTTTTTTATTTTTCCCCCTAAATTGCAATATTTGGTTTCATCAGCCCCACATCACGTTGTGCCAAAATGTTTAGGGATTCCAGACGAGCCTGGATGGCTTCAACGGGAGAGAAAGGTCTTGTCTTTGGGAAGAGAAGGATTTGTTCCAACATGTAGAACACAACCAATACTTTCCTACCGTGTTTCTGTTAGCCTCCTTGTCAGCTTCTGTCTTGTGTTTTCATTAATGCCGTACTGTAGTTCTCTCACATTTTCTCCATCTGCTGATAACTGTCTGTACTATGCCACGGTATATGCATACCTACTGGCACTAGTGGGTTTCCTTTCAGAACAACCTCAGTTTGTCTTTAGATAGACTCCACAAAAATATTGGGGAGTATTTGTCAAAGTTGGATTTTACACATAGTGCAGTGACTTAAGGTTTGGTTTAAGAAATCAGTTAGAAAAGAGTTTTATACACCAGATATCTGAAGGCGCAACAGGCCCACGCATTGCCTGTTTCTACGTCTCCTTGTGTCTTCATGACGTGTCAAGATACGACTCGACTGATTTCCCGAGTTGAGAAGCCATTGAACTGGTTTATCTAATAAAGGAACCCAGAACAGTGATATTTTATTACGTTGTACTCCTATTCTGACTGATTCCTTTAAGAGACGGGGTCATTTAGAGACCACAAGTGTTTTTACTCTGTACGCAGTCCAGCGGGGTCTCACTGACCCCATGTGCGCTTTTACGAGTTTTTTTTGTTGTTGTTGTGCGGCTTTGGAAATTGACAGTCTGGACGGGACGACACCCCTGTTAAGTGCAACAAGCTTTGTAGCCTGTCTGTAGACAGTGGTGAACTAAATGAACAAATGTGCTTCACCAATAAATTATTGCACATTTTTTCCTATTTATACAGATTAGTTTCTGTCTCTGCTGAATTGCAACACAACAGACAGTGTGAAAATTATTTTTCAAGGTTTGAACAACAAGGATTTGTACACTTTTTTTGATCAACCTTATCTGTTTATGCCCGAAGGTGACCACTGACGTTGGGGTTTCTACATTAAAATGTAACCTTTTACATAATAACTGCTATTTTTAGAGTACTCTACAGAGAGAAACAGTTTACAAAAAGGATTTTTTCTTTTTCTAATCACAATCGTAATATTCAACATGTGTGAACAAATTCCTGCAATCCCGTGAATGGAATTATTTTCTTTTGCGTCCTCTGTCTCCCCCCCTTGCATCTGATGGCGAGCCAAGTGGGGAGTGCAGGTGCATGATGATTGTCCTAGAGTGAAAATTAAATTAATAAAAAGCAGGTGGGTACTTCAAAGGCCGAACGCCTGCTCAGTCGCTGAGCTCAGCTGCCGGCTCTCTGTCACAGGGAAGTTTTGAATGGAAATAATTACCTAATGTCGGAAGCGCTGAGAGTGAAGATAAAAGAAAGAAACAAACAAGCAAAAAGATCTGATGTGCTCCTTAACAGTCAACGGTTTTTACAGGGTCAAGCTACAGATACAGTGCGTGGCCGAGCATTGTCGCCGAATCTTTATGAACTTTTTATTTCGAAGCTATTGGGCCGTAAGCCGCTAAGCAGCCTGCAAAAGCATGTGTGCTGTGTTGCTCCAGAACAGACCCGCTTTCAACCCCCCCCCCCCACACACACACTTTTTTTTTTTTTTTTTTGTTAGCGTTGCGCCATTTAAACAATTTCACTGACCCATTTTAACACCTACGTCACAGATCAAATCAATGCTCCCGAAACAACACAAGCTGCAAGTCTTCTTTAATGTTTGGATTGCATAATAAAGAGATTCCCAGCGTGACCCCAAAAAAATCTAAACATGCATATAAAAGAAAAAGTCATTTGCAAAATAGCTGGAAATGTTCCACGGAAAATGCAGCCGCAGCAATCTTTTCTGTTTCTCCAGCAGATTACAGATGGGAAGGAAAGCTGCAGGACAACAAGTTGCTGAACTTGTCAGATTCTTGGTCAACATCAGGAAGTGGTTTATTATCACAACTGATGTTAAAAACATCATTTCAGCATCACAAAACGCCTTACCTCATATCAGACACTCTGACAACTAGTCTACATTTTACGGTTGTTGCTTTGTTTCAATATTTCTTTTTTATTTTCATGTAGTAGATCCTTTTTTTCCCGCTTGGGTAGACGCTTTTGTTTGGAAAAGAGGAAGCACTAAACTAGGACGATGCAAGTCCAAGTATTGCAACATATGACGTTCTTTCGTTAAGAATGATGTTTTTCGGCATAATTGTGAGATCGTCTCATTTCATCTTCTACTGCCAGCTGTCAAAATCAACATTTCATCAGCCCTGGGCAAAAACCTGCCTAGAAAAAATCAACGAATCATCGACTGATGTTAAGTCTAGCAGAAGTGATGGAGCTTTTCCCATGTTGATGTTGGAACACAAACAATTAAGTGTTCTCTAAAGGAATGCTGTGTCATTGCATTTTAGGCAATACAATGTTTTTTTTTTTCTCATTTAATAACAAATTCAATTGTTTGTTCATTTGCCTCTCTGGTAACACTTTATTTGAAGAGGTGTGCACATGACTGACATGACACTGTCATAAACATGAAGTCTACTGTTGTCACGTGTATACAAAGTGTCATTTGGTAAATCATGCCACTTTCATTGGAAAGTTGATACTTTAAATGGACCTTTGAATGAAACTTTGCATTATTTTCCAAATGTTCAAACATTCATGAAGACTCCTTCATGTTCGTGTTGGGTGCTTTGTCATGTTTATGACACGGTCATGTCCGCCTTATTCACGCCCCTATAAATAAAATGTTTCCGCATCTTTTAATGTATTTCCAATATTGTATAAAAGTCTTAAATGGTTAAATGAAAACTCTGCATAATGTGCCAAATATTTTAGACAGACCAATCGTCAGAATAATTGCTAGGTTAATTGATTACTAAAATAATCACTAGTTGCACCCGTGATATGTAAGCATACGAAAACGTATCCTCTTGTGATGTCGCTATCTCAAGAATGGGATCAACAGATCTAAAAATAGAAGAAGTTTTGTCCACAGCTGTTGCCTTGAAAAAGGCATGAGCGCTGATAAATGTTTTGTGACAAGACATGAGTGAGCTCCCAGCTATATACATTCACTGACTGAGAGAGGAACACCCCTATCTGACAGCTCTGATTCTGTGCAGCTAAAGGTTGCTCTCTGCAGGGAACCCACTCCCTCAGATTTCCGTCTGTGTTGCATCCTCTCCGAGATCAATGCAGTCCTTGCTTCACACGGTACATGGTGTTTCCAGAAGGTGCCGCGCACACATATAGCCGTCGCACAAAAAACAACCATCTTTGACTTTGCAACTTTGACTAATCTCAGGGGAATGTTTCACGGAAAGACTTTCAAGGCATAGAGGTACTCTTTTGGTTTGCCTCCTTCAGGCAGCACTTTTAGTTCCCGAGAAAATCCCCTGGGATTTGCCTGTAATTAAAAAAAAAGAAACAAAACAAAACACTTTGAGCTTGATGCGGCCAAACTACTGGCCTTTGTTATTTAACAGACATACATAAAAGCAAGTTTTAAGCAGGACAGATCATTTTCAGATAATTTTACCTCAAGAAAGAATTGAACAGAACAGAACAATGTGAACTTAAGTTTCTTTTAAGAAAAATCCTGTATGTCAGTGCAAGACAACGTGTCAGTGACATGTTTAACTTTTCATTTTGGTGTGCATTTCTCAAAAGTTGCACAAGTGAAGAATTAGTTCTGCAATCCATGCTTTTGATTCATCCCCATGAAGTTGAACGACACTGTTTTGGCCCCAATTCCTCTCTTACCTCTGTCCTGAGATGGGTCTGAGAGCAACTCGCTTTCCTGCCGTCTCTTGAAATGAAACTAAGGCATCTCACACCCCGGACCCTCCTCCAGGTCGCAGACCCCGACCCATTCTGACGTTTTTTGTAGTTCGATAGCAGAGTTGCAAGTCAGCATCGGAAGACTTGTCCGTCCAGTCTTACAAGTTCGAGCCAGAAAATGGTACCGTAATGTGAATGAACACGTTTTGTAAACAAGGCCTTGGCGTATTTTACAAGATAGTTGATGCCATCGCCAAGAACATCACTGAATGCATTTGGATCATGTGTTTCAATCCAAAACAAAAACGGCAAAATCGATACCAAACTGTTCATGTAGTAAACCTTGTGTACAACCATGTGCTTCCATGTATAGTAGAATTATTTCTACTACACAACTTTACCAGCTTTATTATTGCTTTTTTTGTTCTGCTCATGGACTACCCCATTGTTTTCTTATCTACAGTGCCCTAGATGCCGCACTTTGGGAGTATTTTTCTCATGGTATCATGGACACTCGCAGAGGCTTTTGCAGAGCAAACTAGTATCTGCGAAGAAAAAAAATCACCTTTGGTTAAATACAAAAAAATAAAAAATAACTGAATGCACAAAACGAAGTATGGAAAAAAATAAATGAGCACAAAATTAGCACTAGCTTCTACATGAACAACAAAAATATTACATTCTTTTTCATATGTATTGTATCTTGTTTCTATTTTCCCCTATAATACTTCCATTTTTGTTAGCATCCCTTATTCTTATGAAAACATCTTTTTAATGCTGTTTATGAAAAGTTAGTGAAAAATCCAGTTGCTACATCCTTCTTTCATCACAAGGGGTGCTGAAGTTCCTGCTCTTCCCTTCTTAATTCCTGGACTGATGGATTCCTTTGTATGCAGATATATATGTATATATTTTTTTTATGATGAAGCTTCTCTTTTAAACTAGTCACTTTCCAGACTTTGAAATGAGTACATTTTCTGTTAGAACCTGTTCCACCAAGACATTGTCATCATTTATTCCCATAGGAGTGCAAAGCTTGTTCAACTGCAGTAGCCCTGGAAGAATGTTGCTTTTTCCTTGCTCTATGGCGCAGTGGATACTGCCCCGACAAGCCATGCCAAGGAAAACACAATTACCAACTGCTGAGTTTGATAACAAAAGGAATTCTGATTCTGTCTAGCATTACCAATTACATACACATAAATAGTTTGAATGTATGCACAAATTAAAACTCACAGAATAACCCCATGTGATTAAGGAGTTTGGGAAATGAGAAGTGTGTGTGTGTGTGGGGGTTGGGATGGGCAGGGGCATATGTGTCTCTACATGTGTGTCAGTGTTTGGTGAAAGGAAAGCATTGTGAGCTCTTTTAACTGACCTTGGTTTGGTATTTCTTAGGGTGGAGTATCCAAATCGCATTTTCGAACAAATTCTTTACATAAACAGAGAACTGTGTTTGAGCAATTGTGTTGTTTTTTTCTTCATGCACTTAGGTGCTTCTTGCTTTCATTCCTGGTTTCAGTTAGACAAATTGTCACTTCTATTTCTAAATGTCTTGCAGATGTAAGTGGAAATTGTTAAAACGAAACTTTAAAACGCCTGCTGATGACTCTGCGAGAGCACACGGCCAGAGAGAAGCCACTGAAAGTCTGACGTGCTTTACAATATTTTTTGAATGCCTTTGCAGCTCGTCGTGTTGACTTTGGAAACCTCATGGAAGCTTGGCTGCTGCAGGCCAGGAAACATCACTAGCACTAGGGCCATGTGGGACCTCTCCTTTAAAAGAAAAAAAAAAGTTTGAGTTTTTTCTCAGCCCATTGTAAGCAATCAGGCAAATAGAAGCTTGCTGTTGTGCAGTGAACAGGCACTTCTTTCAAGAAGGCGGAGAGCAATGCTTACTCTACTGAAGGAAGAGCCAGTAGACCGGCAAGAAGTCAGGACATATTCTCGTTGCACCAGCAGACGGTTACACCAACAGTGGGTCTTCTGAAGCCAACTCGTACTCCACAGGATGTGATTGCCTCTGAATGCAAATTCAAGCTCCTCCAATTGCTGGCAAGCAAAGAGCAACAGATGCACTCAACCACACGCTTACTTCGCAACCCTGTCTCAACACGCACACCAAAGCTGTGCCCACGGGAAGAGGATACACATGTTTTATTGACAGAACCGCAAGTGGCTTGAACCTGTGTCTGACTGGATTTATTTCTTTAAACCATTCCACCTTTCTTTTTCTCCCTTTCTTTCTCTCTTGGGGTGAACCCCTGAATCGCTTGAGCCAATATGATGTCTGTTGCTGTGGTATGTGTGATGTTTTTCCTTTTGAGCTCAGGGGAGGCTCAGGTTGCTTCACAAACTCAGGGGCAAAGCCAGAGACAGGGTCAAGAGCAGGACAGTTCCGCTACCCCTTGGAGACAGGTGATACAGTGGGAAAACAACGGACAGGTGTTCAGCCTGGTGAACAGTGGAGCTGAGTATGTTCCTGCTGGGGCTGGAGGCCAAGAAAGAGCTACCAGGGTAATTTTGTCAGATCCCCGTCCTTCACGCAGACGTCAGGGAGGCAATCTCCGTAGGCAGGCACCACCAAGGGGGTCCTCCGAAACTGTTCGTGGGCAGGCAAGGCATCCTTTCGGTTTTGGACAAGTGCCTGATAACTGGAGGCAAACCACAGGCAGCACAGGAACCAGCCAGTTCCACGGTTCCTCGAGCAGTCAGCGTCGTACATCATCATCGTCTTTTTCCTCGTCTTCATATAACGTACCATCCTACCCGCAATACCCATTTCCCCAACAGCCTCCCTTCCAGCCTTTTGACGGCGGTTTTCCAGACGCTCCGGTCAGAAACTACGAGCCACCTTTCCAACCTGTTCCAGGCGCCGGATACAGTGGAGGAACATTTGGGACTGGACAAGGGTTTGCTGCAGGTGGATTTGGAGGAGGTCTGGGCTCAGTGTTCCCTGGTTCTCCATCTGAATTCCCCGAAAACGGTTACTATTATTACCAGTCGTACGGCTACGGACCCAATCCAGTGGTACCCGCTAGTGCCCCCCAGCCACCTTTTGCAGATGGTCTGGATCACAGGTACACCCACAGCCTTTTCAATGAGGAATCTGCCCCTGCCAACCCAATCCCTGATGCCAACCAAGCGCTTCCTGTTGTGGTGGATAGACCAGGAGCTGCTGGGCAATCAGCAGTCCGAAGCCCACAATACGAGCAGTTTCCTCCCTTTGGAAGACCCCAGCCTCCTTTCTCGCAGCCTTTTCCTCAAGGCAGAACCTCTCCAAACTCTGCCGTAGAGAACTCTGGTACCAACGTTGGCAATGTGTATCGGGGAACCCAAAGAGGTATGTTCCGACTTGGTTAGTGAATTACAAACCACAACACTTGTAAGCATAGTTGGGCAAGTATTAAGAGAGAGCTGAAGTTAATGACTCATTTACGTTTTTGTGAAATCCTGAAGCATTTTGTTTTACATTTTAAAAAGAAACAAGGTTCACGCCGACTCTTACAGATTTTCTGAAGGTATTTCTGTCTCGAAGGAGAAAAGATGAAACGCTTCTCATCTGATCTCAGTTGTTGCTGTGCATACTAATATGAAATATGCCAAATCCACAGGGGAGTAGGAATGCCCACCACACCCACCTTCACCCCTGCCAGCGCGCATTTGCATGTTTTTTCTGATATTCTTGTTTTTAATTTTTGTCAGCAATCTGATGTAATCACAATGAAACAGCTGGTTGAAAGTAAAGCCTCTTCTGTTTTTCTCTTTTGTTCAGTTGCAAATAAAGTGAAGCTGATCCGAAGTTAATTTTCCCCTGCCGGGGAAGTTATTGAAACCAGGTGTTGTGCAAAAGCCTGTGAACATGTAACGAGTAGACACAAAAACCACTTTGTTTTTGGAGGGGAGGGTGAGTACGGAGTTACAAGAAAATCGACTGGTTCTTGAGGCATTTCGATTCTGGTAAAGGCTGCGGTGACCTCATGAGTGGACTAGTGTCAAGGGGTGTTGGTGGCTGACTTCTGGGCAGGAGAGAGGAGAACGAGGGAGGGAGAAGCGGTTGTTATAAACCCTGAAAGGAGGGAGAGTGGAAAGTCCCTGTAACATATGGGGTCCATTTCTTCAGCTACAGGAAATCAAATAAATATTTAGTCAGGGTACTTGGAGGAGAAAAATGAGCAGTGTGGAAGCATGTAGCCTGCTGTCCCAAAATGTTTATTGAACAAAGCAGACACTTTCTGTGGATCTCCAAGCAACCGATTTAGATTCCTTTTAATGAGCTGGATGAAGACGTTTCTCTTGTCACTGGTAAAGATTACCACACAAGAAAAGATTAGCGATCAGAAAACAACAACATGGGTGCATGAGCTCTGAGTGCCGGAGGCTGCGCGTGCACCGAGTGGAGAGCAGATTCTCGAGCCCTCTAATGCAGGTTTATCATTTTTGTTTCTCGCTACAACCTGTTGTCCTGCACAGCAGCCGCTCTGGTGTGCCGTGCGCTTCCCAACCATGGTTCATTACCCGCTTTAGAGCTGTGAGACATTTCTAGCATGCAGCACAAAACAGTCATCATCATGTGCATAAATGCCTTGGCGCTCTCAGTAATCACCGCAGTATAGATACTGCTGTTGAGAGCTTTTGAAAAGCAGACGTCTTTATTGCGCTACTTTGCAGTAAGACATAACATTTTTTTACAGTGTCGTTACAACTTTTCCGATGTATACTTTTAGAGTGATATCAAGAGAACAATTGTGTTTACAGGTTTTAGTAATATTTGTTTTAATCAAATAGTATTCAATTTATACTTTAATACTGTATATTGTAACCTGGACGGACTTCTGATACTTGTGATTGCACTTAATTTGGGGTATTTTGAAGGTATCTAATATTTTTAAATATTGATTCAGTAATTCAAGGATGCAGCAAAATACTCTTGCATTTGCCACTAAAATTGAATCACAGAGCAAAGTGATAAAATAGATAAATAGCCACTTGAACATAAAGTCATCAATTTTTGGAAATTTCACCTCTTCCCATCTCAAAAGCTTGTTTTGTTTAGAAATTAAACCCAAAAGGATTTAGAATTCATAAGATCTGAGCAATGACTCAAAGCAGGCATTGTCCTTTAAAGATAAATAAAACCCATGTGCTGTAAGGCCAGAGAAAGCTGGTGTTACCAAGATCCCTGTGAATCACAGAATCTCCATAACTTTGATGTTTTTAACACCCCTGGATACCCTAACGAAGCTGAAACAACCATTAAAGTACCACTGGCATTACTTTGTTCCCTTCTGCTGTACTGAGGATAACATTTGGTGTCAGCTGAAGCTAAAACAAAATAAAATGTCATGTAGAGGTTGTTTCTAAAGAGGAGCTCAATGGGTGGAAACTAAAGAAGTCAAACTGTAGTGTAGTGAGCGAGGAATAGAGACTTTCATTTCCCTCTGAAGTCAGAGTCAATTCCAAAATCGGATTCTGTAATCGATTAGTTTAGTGACCAAGCTAACTACTACTAGCAGTGCATGCTAGCAACAATGCCTTTCTTAGATTTGTACTGTGCTGACGTGTAGCTACATGTTCGCTAAGTGAGGTTTTGTGGAGCTTTGTCTAAATGATATACTGTTGGAATTAAAATTGGTTTTGTTACTTTAGTTTTTGAATGAAATTTATCTCATTTTCCAGGTGGAATTCCAACTTCAAGGAAACTCGCTGCCAAATTTTCAAATTGAAATCTAGGAGATTTGAAACTCTGATTGAAGAAGGAACACCTGATTACTTTTTAGTTAATCATATGTCATATGCTGGTCAGCGCCATGTCATCAGTTACTGGATTTAACGTTGACCTTTTACTTTAAATAAAATCCTCCCCTGAGCATCAATTTTGACTCAGATGACCTGAGAAATGGTCACCAGCTCAAAATATGTCCTGTGAAACTACCACTATCCCTTACCTGAAATAGAAGGGGAAAATAAATGGTAATGAGAGAAAGTCAAACGTGTATTATTTACTACCACCTAACAGGATGTAGCTAAAGCTATAGCAAAAAACGGAGAACCCCTGTTCTTCCTCTAAGCCAGAAACCCTGCCAAGACTTCTTTTCTTTGTGCCCCACTTGGAGAGTAAGAGGGTGTTGTCGCTTACAGTTGAGGGCTGATCAGCTTTGGCTTCTCGATACACTTTATACTCCTGGAAAAGACCCACTTTCACATTTCAAAAGATTAGAGGGCAGAGAACAAAGCCTTTTAAAGGAGAGGAGTGAAAAAACGAAGTTGGACTGAGAGTGATGCTTGGAAACCTCAGTCTTTCACACTGGTTTACAGTGTTTACATGGTCTGCTCCAGGAAGCCTCCCGCTGCCCTACATGTCAGCCTCAGATAGACGTGTCAGATTGGCAGTTTGCACAGACCCCGCAGAGGGAAAAGGCTGCACTTAAAGCTGCAGCTAAGGTAGGAAGACTCACGTAGGTGTGAAGTGCCAGGCAAATGTAGCAGGAAGTTTGCTTTCTGTTTTTTTTGGCTCGCTTCTGTTAAGCAGATGGAATGGAAACCGAGCTAAATTTTTGAGATGGCTTGAACAAGTTCACATCAGACTATGTCTGGCAGTCGTAAGTTAAACAGAAAAGTTTGATAAGCCTTGACAGAGATCAAGTTGGCATAGCCGTTTTAGGTAATGTTGCAGGCATACAGATTTTTTCTCTGACAAGGCGCAGTTTTTAAAACCGGCAACTGTATCGCGTAGGCATGGGCAGGTTTCCACAGTCAACATTCTAGCTCCTATGCTTTAAAGTTATTTTAATGAGATGCCAGAGAAAATATTGGTACAACTAGATTTTTTTGTTTCAGCTTTACGGAGCATAGAGTACCAGCACTCTCCGTCTTCCATCTGTTAAAAGAAAGTTGAATTTGTCTGATTTTCGGTATCTCCAGTTAGACCAAAATCGGACAATAATGGTGTGGAAACTTGCTCTTAACAAGGTCTACATCTTTTTTTTTTTTGTTTGTTTGTTTAAGCTACTGACTGTCGACTGGCTATTGCAGCAGGCAGCCTGACCAAGTAGTATCAGGTTGTTTTAATTTCATTACTCTATAAAAAGCAGAGAATCAATATATTTCCAATGTTAGTGATGTTTTCTCAAAACGTATACTTTAGTATGACTCCCAATGAAAATAGCAACACTTACACGGCATGAATAGAAATATTACACCAGTGACCTACAAACCCATTCAGTACATTTATTTATTTTTAAGTATATTTATTTTAGTGATGTATTTCACCAATTGAATCATAATATATAGATAAGTCAAACCTTTAGTTCCTGTAATTATGATGACTTTTTTCTCACAGTTAATAAAGATTATATTATTAACGTCAGACCACTAAAGATATATTTTATACAGAAACGTGGGCTTCATGAAAAGTTTAATACCTGCTTAAGGGTTGTTATTTTTTATTAGCTCTGGTGGAACCCTGTTTTAATTTGTTGAACATGATATTAAAATTATATGTATATAATTTTAACTGAAGTTGGAAAAATTGTTGTGTTTTGGGTTTGAATAAAAGCAACTGAATATGCTTTTTCGGTAAATACAGTGTGCGTTTTCTGTTGAGAAGAAATTACCCCTCGTAATAACAAGCTACATGTTGTAAACCAAATGAAGGCGAAGCTGAGAATGACTTTATTACAAGCCTTCTTTTGGTTCAGTGATTCTGCAACCACACACCTGAATGAAGCTCTTGTGGCCTCTCTCGCTCTCTCAATCAACAACTCTTATCTAGTGGCTTGACCTGAAGAAAAAAAACACAACCTCTTATTAGAAAGTGATGATAAAATTCTGAATAGCAGAATAATTAGTGTCTGAGTCTCGCTGATGTGACCCAGACTTGAACTGTGGGTCCTGTTGCTCAGGGGATTTTTTGCCCCTCACATCCTCAGGAGACACCAACATATTTCACAGATCACAAACGATAATGACCAACATGCTAACAAGCACTACGACAGTGCTGACCTTTGGATCGCTTCGGATATACCTGGAATGATAACAGCAGCCTCAAGAGTAAATAAGGCCTAATTAACTCTTTCTGGATTATGCAGTAGTTTGAACAAACATTGGAGCATTCTGTTACAGTGTCAAATATGTGGCAATGAAAAATTCGCTTTTCTTTTTTTTTTTTTTTTCATCGTTTCAGGTTTGCCTGACCTGGTTCCGGATCCGAACTATGTCCAGGCTTCAACATACATCCAAAGAGCCCACATGTACTCCCTCCGCTGTGCTGCAGAGGAAAAATGCTTGTCGAGGTAAAACGAAGTCTGCATTAGTTTCAAATGATAGACTATACATTAACTTGAAAGAAATTTGTTAACAACATGATGTCTAGACTTGCTGTGTTTTCACACCTGATAGTCAGGTAGTAGACTGGGGAGCAAAATTGTATCTTTTGTGATATTTTCAGATATTTTCGCTTTCATACTGTGCTGTGTTAAAGGAATTAAATGCCTTAACAAAAACGTTCACCTCCTCGCCTGCGGTGGCGCTGCCACAATAACCACTGAAGGAAACAACACCAAAACGTCTGAAGAAGAAACTGAACGCAAGTTCCTCCTGCACAAAATGTAAAAAAAACAACAACAACAAAAAAAAAACGGAATGGCATCAGATTTTAGCGGTTGTAGGATTTTTCTTTTGTTTTTGCAAAAAAAAATAAAAAATCACTGCTTTCATGAAATTGTGTTTGCCCTTTTAAAAGGGAGTTCCTGTGAGACAGATGCAAGATTGCCCAAATAGCCAGAATGCTGAATGTGATAGCCAGAATTAATTGCGTCTTCCAGAAGCGTTCAAAGGGGCTCGTCCAGGATCTCTCGCACCCTAATCATACCCAAAGACCAACAAACCTCTTTTAAATGCATTTCACCACTAGGAGGTGCCTTTGGACTAGTTGGCTTGATGAAAGAGTATGTGTGCTGACCAATTTGCGACAAGAATGTTCTGCTCTCACACACTTACAGGTTGCCAGCAGATGGAGGCTCGTTGGTCTAGGCCAGGGGTGTCAAACTCCAGTCCTCAAGGGCCACTATCCTGCAGTTTTTAGATGTGCCACAGGTACACAATACTGGAATGACATGGCTTAATTACCTCCTTCTTGCGTAGATAAGTTCTCCGGAGCCTTGCTAATGATCTAATTATTCTATTCAGGTGTGGTGCAGCAGAGGCACATCTAAAGGTTGCAGGGCAGTGGCCCTCCAGGACTGGAGTTTGACACCTCTGGTCTAGGGGTTAGGCTTCTCACTTTGGGTGCGAGAGGTCCCGGGGTCAAGTCCCGGACGAGCCCCAACTGAATGGTTTAAGGGAATTGCTTCCTTAATTGCAGTTTAAGTAAACTGTTCTCAAATGCAAAAGACAACATGTTTGTACCAAATAGTGGTGCGATTGGGTGAGCAGGTGAACTGAACCACAGCCATCTCAGTTGCAAAAAAATTTGCCTTTTAAAATATCTTAGCCAAACACTATTTTTGAAATTTAACGTCGTAATTTCTGGAGATCTTCTACAAAACCCCTATTTGGTTGTTATGACCTACAGAAGAGTCGTCCTGGCCGCCGCTTTGAAAACCATAGTTTTGAATTAGAAAACTAATCAAACACAATATTCAACTCAGTTTAAAGAGAAACTAAACCTAAGAGCACCACATCAGTAAACTAAGTCCTTATTTTTTAGGGATGAAGGTTTAATGTGTAGGTTGGTGAAAAGCCTCCTCTGAGCCCCAGGCCGGGCACTGATGAAATGAAGTGTGTCGTCCCTATGGGTGTTCACTTTGCCCTCTTGCCATCAGAAGCACACCCATCCCTCAAAGCCTTGTATATCCTCTCTGAGTTTGCTGCAATCACCCACAGATGGGCTTTTGCAATTTGCCATCCACTCCAATGTCAACAACAGTCACAAGACGAATGGCTTACATCTTCAGTGGTTGTGAACTGAAGGTTATGCCTCCTTTTGCTCACAAAAAACAAACAGTTTGTACAAAAGAATATGCGTCTGTTTTGTGTTTTTTTTTATGTTGAAACAGTGTGTTTTAAGAGATGGTTATAATCTGTAGGATAAATTATTTAGTAGATATACTTCTGCCTCGTAGTTTTCCAGTTCTGCCTCTTTCTTTTTTTTTACTTCAGCTGTTTTACTTATGAGAAACAGACACGCATACATTCCTCTCGCAAGAAGTTGCACATGTTCCCTTATCTGATTTCTTTCCCTCCATGCTTGTCTCCATCCTATAGCTCTGCCTACCGCCCTGAGACCACTGACTATGACGTAAGGGTCCTGCTCCGATTTCCGCAGAGGGTGAAGAACAAAGGCTCAGCTGACTTCATGCCCAACAGGCCTCGTCACACCTGGGAATGGCACAGCTGTCATCAGTAAGTCTGCAACGTAGCTCCTATAATCTATGTAGTCTGCTACATGTATGCAGTAGTATTGAACTGTTCACCAGCTTATGACATTTTTGGTAAAACTATGTTTTATTTCACTTCAAAATATGCAATTGATTAATGTGTCTGATATCCAATTGAGGTTTCTAGTGAATTGTAATTCTGCTGAATTGTGATTTTTTATTATTATTATTATTATTATTATTATTAGTGGTGGTTCAAGCAAATGTGCTTTCATTGAATTATTCACTACTTTTGTTTTTACATCGTCTTGACCTGCTACCAACTTTTCCAGCAGACAGTTTCTCTCAATGCTTTCTGTTTTTAAATCAGCGTAACGTGGAACAGTTCTGTTAATGATCTGTGAACTTCTGTATAAATTACCGTCAGAAGTAAAAGGGATGGTAGGGAAAAAGCAGCAATCCCCAATTTGGAATTGGTATTGCTGTTTCTGTTTTACGAACAGCAAAATAACATATGCATGTTTAAAGTACAAAACCAAATACACCATTGCAATATGAACTAGTTCTATCCATTTCAAAACATTATTTCCCAGTTAGCATGTAATTTATGCTAACTGGGAAATAATGTTAGCATAAATTGTTAACAACATGATTTCTAGATCATCTTTAGCACCCCGGCCTTTGCGAACATATTTAAGTGGGGGTTTTTTTATTTTATTTCACTCCAGTTCTTCTCCCTCATACATATTTTATTATGGCCAAGTTCCAAGGTGGTTCACAAATGATTTGTAAATCAAACTAACTTCTCTGCAAACTGTGGCCAAAGTGCGTTCCTCGAGCCAGTTTCAGGAATTCCTACCAGCACAGCTGAACTTCATGTCAACTTTATCAGACTGACTGTAATTCAGAACACATGTGGACTCAAGATGTCTGAACGCTCAAGTCAAATCAAAAGGCATTTTAGTATTACTTTAATAGTGTGCACTCCAGCAGCTGCATCCATGTTATTGGAGCCTTTTGGATACTGTACATACTTCCTTCTGACAGCCTTGTCTGTTTTCAGTTGAATTTTACATGAAAACAGAGTTAGATTTTTTTTTTCTTTCAAGTCTCGAAACCTAAAATTGGAGAGTGAAAACAACCAGGGCTCTTGGTTTTATAAACTTCACTGCAAATCCGCGCCCCGAGCTAACGTAACCAAAACACTCGCATTTAGGCATTCTGGCCACAGAAGACATACATTTTCCCCGACATTATACAAATTGCGGGGCGACTTTTATCTCGTGTCCAAACAAATCACCCTCTAAAGCCGAATCCAGGCTCTCTTTTCCTGTTCTCATCTCAGAGGAATGTTGAGTGGCCAATAGGAAGTCGGCAGTGTTGTCGCTGTCTGACAGCAGTCTGACATGTACGCAGCGGTTCCCGGGAGACGGATAAACCGAGCCAATCATTCCACTGCCTGTGCGATCAGAATCACGATCCAATACTTTTCTTCCTGTCGTTTCATCACAACAGACCAGGAGGCCGCTAAAGCACGGTGGAGTGGATGAGGGTTTCTGGGACAGTGTTTTGGATGCAAAGAAATCTCTTTTCATGGGGAGAAATGCACTAGCCCAGATTCTTACAATAAACTTTGCTGCCCTACATTTCCGTCAAATATGCTGTGTTGCTTTTCCCTGCGTTCACCCCGATCTTCTGCACTGGAGTAACAAAACCAGGGAAGTGAAGCGGCGCTCTTATGAGAATCAAGGCCTTTGAAATGTAGGGAAATGTGATTTTATTTATTTATTTATTTATTTTTTAAACCACCAAAACACAAACATTTTCACACACTGCATATGGCCCGTTTGAGTAAGAACGGAAAGCATGGGCCGTTTTTATCCATGTACGTTTTTTGTTTTCCTCTCTTTTTTTTTAAATTGCAAAAATATTTCCTGAATCCGACACTTCATCTGATTCGCTCTCTTATGAAAGCAGTGTCGTGTTTGTTCAGGTTCTTGGACTCGTAGTCCCGTTCGCGCATTTCTGATCTCAGATGTCAGGACATTGTGAAACAGTTCCCTGAGCAACATGTTATTGTTGCCTGTGTTTTATGTGTCCCTGAAAAAACAAAAAAAACACACAAAAAAAAACAAAAAACAAAACATTAAAAATCCTGTTGTATTTGGTGTGACACGAGTTGAAAAATGCCTTTGGACCGTAAAAACGCAGTGGATTTTTAACATTTTTTTTGTACATTACGTTTACGAGGCGCTCTTTGAAATCCTGCCAGCGCTACATTCTCAGCAGGTTACACAGGCAGTGACGGGATCCAGGATTCCAAGGAAGCTGGGGACACATCCAGGCAGCTTATCGTCTTGCACCTCCGGCTTGCTAGCGTGCTTTCTGTTTCTACCTCTCTTTTGTCCCTGGAGATGACAGCATAAGTTATAAATAATAAACTCAAGGCAGCCTTTGAAAGGTAGTTTCCGGAACAGAAACAGTGATTGTACTTTAACCCTTTGGGTTTTGCAAACACACACGTTTTGAATGACTGTGTACCATATGTTTCTCATTATGTCCAGAGTCTCGCAAAAGTACTCATACAGTTCAACATTAACGTCATTTCTTGGGATTTTATGTTCGTCACCAGCACAAAACGGAGTATAATTGTGATGTGGCAGGAAAATGATGCAAGGTTTCCAAATGATTACGAATAAAAATCTGAACATTGTGATGGATTATTTGTTCAGCCACCCCCGGTCAATAATTTGAGCACCGTTGTTGTAGTAAAGTCTTTTAAGTGCGCTTCTGCCAGATTTTCCACCAGACTGTCTAGAGAGTCAGATCTTTGATGATCATCACTTGCAAAATTTCTGAAGCTCTGTCAGATTTAGTGGAGAATGTCTGGCAACATATATTTTCAGGTCTAGCCACAAATTCTCAGTTCGATTTAGGTGTCAAACGTGATTGGGTCACTTTATAAAACATGCCTCCACATAAATCCTTTCTTGGCAGCTCTAGGTCAGTAGCTCTGTGGTTAATGTTGTTGTTCCGCTGGAAGGTCGAGGGTCAATCTCCCGTTCTCCCTCCACGCCTTTTTCAGCCATATATTTAACTTTGTCCATCTTCTCATCAACTCTTACCAGCTTTCTTGTCCTTGCTATAGAAAAGCATACCCATAGCATGATTCTGCCACCACTATGTTTCTCTGTGAGGATGGTGTGTATTCAGGGTGCTGTGCGGTGTTTGTTTTACACCAAACATAGTTTTCTGCATGTTCACCAAACTTATTTTTTTATTTATTTTTTTGGTCCAATAGGAACAAAAGGTCTGCAATTTGTAGCAAATTGCAAATGAGGCCATGGAGTTAAGTGGATGACTAATAGATACCCTGCCATAAAATTCTGCATCTCCAAAGTTACGTTGGACATTTTGACTAATTTTGTGAGGAATATTCTCTCTCCCAGGCCTGTAGGGTTGGGTGAACAGCCAAGCGCTGGTAGGTTTGCGAGGCTGTTTCTGTTTTTGGGTGAAGAACTGAACAGTTTTCTCTAATTACAGCCATTTACTACGGAGCCCCTTAATGGGGAAAAATGTTTCTTTTACGTTACCTCGCAATACGCTTACTGTAATGTTTGCTGGTCTATTTTGTGTACAGTCACAAATGTCAATTTAAAATGTCAAATGTATACACATTTAAAAAGCCTGAGTGAAAACGTGTTCATTATTCTTAACTCTTTGGTGCAAAAACCTGATTGAAAATCAATTTATTCACTGCACGTTTGAGATGGAACTGCACATGAAAACGGGCCTTTAAACCACTCAGACTACCAACACAAGAGAGACACAATCAAAACTGTCAGATGATTTATTGCTCCGTAATAATAACTCCAAAGTCCAAATAGTTTGGATGTATTTTTCCTTCTTTCCTACTTACGGAAAGCTTCCGTTTATGTCATATGTTTGTCGGTGTATTTCTATCCTTAAGAAAAAGATATAAAACTTCAGATATTTCACAACAAGACTTTAACCTACATGGAAAACCCTCAAGAAAATCTTTTATAATAGCAGAAAGTACGATGCCCACCCTAAGAAAGCCTTAAGCCTTCCAATTATGCCGCATGAACTGATCAGTGCATTATTGCGAGGTAATGCAAAAGAAAAAAAAGGGCTCTGTAATTTACCACTCAGGTGACAATTAAAGACAGGTGGTTGCAATTATTACTTTTTTAAATTAAGAGTTAAAAGGGGTGAATATAAATGGCACCAGTTTTCGTCTTCCCTTTTAACAGACTAAGACACACTACTGAATCTCAGTCTATTATATGACATTTCCATACACAAACATTGCAAAATGTGAACATTTTTAAGGCTTGGGTGCCCAATTCCTGTTTTCAAGAGCTACTATCCTACAACTTTTAGCTGCAACCGTGCTCCACATACGGCCAAATCCAATACACAAATTCCCCAATTGACAGTCATTCAGCTCTGCAGAGGCCTGACAACAGGCCATTCATCTGATTCAGGTGTACTGAAGACGGGATGCATCCAAAAGCTGCAGGATAGCAGCTCATACAGACTGGACTTAGGCACCCCTAAGGGCTGTGAATTCTTGAAGCACTATGAATCTTTAAAAAGACAGATTCAGGACTGTTAGCGTGTCGGCAAGAGGATAAATTACGTAGACACCCAGAACCGTGACAACACTATGGTGTTGTGTATTCCATAACATCAGACAGGTTTCTACCTGGATGTTATTTTTAGTCAGTCACCTGTCTCCCGAAACATACGAGTCCTTGAATATCCACTTGTTCCAAAAGTGGAAAGTGCACACTTTCCCTTAAAAGTCAACTAACAATCTTTAATGACTTTTCCAGTAAAACTGGACGCTGTTTTGAGAGGTGGGAGATGAAGTAAGGTAAAAAGGGCAATATTTTCATAGTCTGAGATTTTCTGACAGTAAGCGACTGTTGGAGCTGGTTACCTCACCGACATATTTAAAGTCAGCAGCACTTAGTCATATGTGTAATATGTACACAGTTGCAGCATGATTTTGGAAGAGAAAAAACACACAAAAATAGTGCTTACAGCGGAAAGTTGGACTAAATTTGAGTAACACTTAAGTCCATCCTGTGGTAGCATTGAGATCAGCGTTTCTTTCATCCATCCATCCATCTTCTTCCGCTTATCCGGGGTCGGGTCGCGGGGGTAGCAGCCTAAGAAGGGAGGCCCAGACT